>CM063248.1:1092091-1393172 GCA_032158295.1 Pycnopodia helianthoides | reverse complement strand
TAATGCATATTTGTATCAACATGTTACTTCTGACATGGGAATAATTTGGGGGGGGGGAGTATGTTGCCAGAGTGTAGTTTCAATTAATTAGGATTAGACCATAGAGAAAGGAAATTAGACTCAAAAAGTTTCAGTCTTTATTACTTAACACGTTGACTGCCAGTCATCTATTCGTAGGGCGTTCCCTTTTGCCAAGTGCGGTGCGCATGCGCTCATACCAAACAGGTACTGTACCCCCCCAAATTTAAACATACAAATTCTAAGGATGCCATGTCCTCACCACTGCCAGAAGCATATGTGTTGCGTGCTCAGTGATGCCAGTGTATTTAAATAACAATACAAAGCCCTTTCATTCAAAGCCCGTACACTCGTACTACGTAGTGGCAGAATCTGTTATATCTGTCACTACGAATATACTCGTTGGCGGCAGTCAATGTGTTTAAGGCAAAGTACATTATTGTTTTTTTAGAAGAGTAAATTAAATCCCATCTTCAACAGTTTTCACTAAACACACCATAATTCTAAAAGCAACCAATATAATCTTAATCCATGGTTTTGATTAAAGTTAGACCACTTAATTGAATGTAATTCATGAAAACATGTTTTGAATTTTGTTGCGGGTTCACATATAGGGGTTTGTTTCTATTGTGGAAACCGGAAAAAGCAAATGTGATTTTTGGGGGTGACTTGAAATGCATTTTTATTTTTTTTAAAATTTTTATAAAAATAAAAAAAAAGTATTTTTAAAGGATTGGTTCTTGCATGAAATTTACAATCAATGAGCAATTAGATTGCAACTGATATTTACCGCCTGATAATTTTGGGCAAACGTGTTGGCGCAGTGGTATTCCTCGCATTTCACCTCTGGGACCCAGTTTGAATCCCGCCGGGGGCACTATGTGGGTTGGGTTTTCAGTCCCTACCTGATTGTATAGGTTTTCCCTGGAATTGTTCTCTGTGATTTTCCTCCCACATCTAAAACTGAAACTTCCTTCCTTGTCTTCTCCCCATGGGGTTCTTGGCTAGTATGATAAAGTTCGCTTTTCTGAGAGTCCTTGGCCACAACCAGAATTAGTGAATTAATTTAAATGAAACTACCAAATTGATCTTGTACTTTATCTTAATTAAAGACGAAGCACAGGAGTTGTTATTAAAGTTGTTGATTGTGTGTAATTAAAGCTGTTAATCTGAACATGCTGAAGGCTCAATGATTATAAATACATTTGATGAAGAGCCCATTGTTGCTTATTTTGAAGCCTACCACAAGTGTGCCCAAAATATCTGAAAAATATAGAACAGTAATTCCATCAATTACATAGCACGACCACCAGATTTGATGACATTTTCACTATTTAGTTACATGTTGTTTTATTGAAATATGTAGATGGCAATTAATTTACAAATGAAGCATGTCTTGAAGCCAAGGGGAAAAATGGCCCCTGTTGCCCTCAGTGGAAGTACCTTTCTCAAAATGAAAATGATATAAGACTCAAAAGTCAACATAAATGAAGATGACTATAGTCCAATTGAGAAACACAAGAGGTCGCCAGACTTGTCCAGTTGTGAGTTTACTGGCTCGACACTAAAAGCACTGGTCTCGGGCCTGCGGTCCAGTGTAAATTTTGAGCCCATGTTGAAGAATGCCAGGCTATTGGAGGCTTGACTTCATCATGCCTGGAATTTAATCCTTGAGAGGGCAATGCCATTTTCATTTTGCAAAGGGCACTTCCATTGGAAAATCTTAAATTCTATGGGAAAATTTTGAAAGGGCACTAAGGCCAAGACCGGGGGCAACAAAGGCCATGCATTGCCAGTGTAATTCCAGGCCTGTCATTCAAGCCCTTCAGGCCTAAATCATACAAACTTACATGAGTTGACCCCGAACCAATTGGGCATAGTGTGCATTCGTTACAAGTTTCTCTTTCACTATCCCAGTAAAATTCCATTCCTTTGCATTCTTTGGCGGTGGTAGCATCAGCAGACCTCTCTTGGATTTTCTCTGCCTGTGGTGCAGCATAACAAAATTTCCCAGGACCAGAAATCTATAAGTATAACAAAAAAGAAGGTTGTTTTAAAGGAACATTACAGAATTGGTAAGAAAAAAACTTGTAAAATATACTTTTTGATCACAGATTTACATAAAACTTACACGGTCTAATGATGATGATAGTAGAAAACATCCCTTGAAATATTTCTGTCTGAAATGCCATATTTGATGAGAAATGAATAAACTAATTTTCCGATTGGAGTTTATCGCTCAGTGAGCGTTTTATTCTTTTTTTGAATCTATATGATTTCATGCAAATGTGTAATCGGTTTTTCACTATTTTCTCGTGACCCAGATGGCCGATCGATCTCAAACTTCGACAGGTTTGTCAGTTTATGTATATGGTGGATTACATAAAGTGCTTACACTGCCAGCAACTGTTTTGTTTGCAAAACCGATTCTGTAATGTTCCTTTAAATGATCAATTGCAATCAATTAGCTCAGTAAAATTTGCTTAGAAAATATGTTTCTTCCTACGGTAAAATAGTTTGTTTTTATTATAAACTTACATGTATTTATTTGTTTAACTAAAACCGCGTTTGAAGTTAAACTATTTTTAAAATCATTGTTTCAGAGACAGTTTTTGGCAATTAAACTTTGACATTTTACCAACCATGAAAGTGGAGATGTTTACTCATGCAAATCTGTTGTTATTGTTAACACAGTTAGTCTAATTAATGAGTAATTAACTGTTTAATATAATTGTCTCTTCGTGAAAACTGCACGAACGAGGTCCCGGGTCGTGTACAAACCAATCCGTCAAACAAAATTGCCTGTTCTTAAAAAGTTCAAAACTGTAAATTTTGTAATAATGTCTTTAAGTGCTAATTAGTGTCACTACAAAACTATAACGTTTTAAGACTTGA
The DNA here is from genome assembly GCA_032158295.1 of Pycnopodia helianthoides. Lineage (NCBI taxonomy): Eukaryota > Metazoa > Echinodermata > Asteroidea > Forcipulatida > Asteriidae > Pycnopodia > Pycnopodia helianthoides. The sequence goes on along the minus strand of CM063248.1, from coordinate 1,390,259 downwards.
AAATTAGGGAAAATGTTGATGTCAATGATAACATCCAAAATGTGTAAATCACTAACTTGCCAAAATGTACAATTGTTTTAAAGAGGAAGGGAATGACCAACACAATTTTGTGACGTACACAATTTCCAATAGATAGAGTCCACACGTGAATGGGAAAAATGACAAGTCTCTAACCACTCGTTAAAATGGTATGCTGCTTACTTGCTTATTGCGACTCAACAGGTCTGACTTTAGTGATAGCTCTCCAAACCACCCTATCCAGCATGCAGTTCTTAATGTCTTGTCCACTTAAACCTGTGTCCTCTGCTAGGAGTTTGATGTAATCTTTAGGGGGCTGGCCTCTTGATCGTTTTCCATGTTTGGGTTGCCATGGTATAAATTGCCATTGTATTCGATACCCTTCCAGCACAAAATTTGTCAACATCCAGAACATCTGATGACATCATTCTGAGAAAAATGGGTCTCTACATTTTTGTGCAGGGATGTTTTGGTTCATAACTGACTTTTTCAGAGCGAAATTTGAAACGTGACGGCATTGGATTTCAACAACTAATGAATCTTTACATTCCGAGGAGGATTTAGATACTATCCAATGATACCGTTTAGCATTTTTTTGCTTATTGTATGAATTCTAATATTTTTAAATGCCCTTGGGCTCTGACAAATTGATAATAAAATCCTTGATTAGAATTCGATTGGGCTACTGAAACTTGCCAAAAATTTACAAAATCACATTGATACTTACCCCAAAAAACGCACTTGCTACAAGCACCACACTTTGTGCAATTAACTTGATAATTGTCTGCACATCCATCTTTATGAGTGAAGAGAAATCTTGGGTATGTGAGTTGAACTTCTAATTGAATGAAATCATAATTAAAAAATAACATCAATGTACATAATACGTAAACAGATCCATGCTAAAAGTTTGGATACTACAACAGCTTGAATTAAGTCACCCATGTTGATGAAAACACTGCCCCGAAATACAGTAACAGAGAAAGACGTCTTTCCAAAATGCAACAATAACAGGAAAAGACGTTGTTCCAAGTTACGGCATTAGTGAAAGACCTATTACCAAGATATGAGATCTCGGAAAGACGTTCTTCCTAGTAACAGTATCAAGGAAAATTGTCTTTCTGGATTAATTATCTTAGAAACTGGGACGTGGATGGTCACTTTAAGCTTCCGAGATACATGTACCTTATCAACGAATTTTGAGTTTCCGATATACCTTATCATTGAATTCCGAGTTTCAGAGATATCTTATCATTGAATTCCAAGTTTCCGAGACACCTTATCATTGAACTCCGAGTTTCGGAGATACCTTATCAATGACTTCCAAGTTACCGAGATACCTTATCATTAAATTCCGAGTTTCAGAGATATCTTATCATTGAATCCAAGTTTCCGAGACACCTTATCATTGAATTTTGAGTTTCCATGAAAATACTCTGCGTTACAAAATAAATTAAAGTAAAACGAGAAGCAATTCAAGCTAATTCCGTAACCTTGTCTTCGAATTCCCAAGTTTCCTAGATACCTTGTCATTGATTTCCCGAGTTTCCTAGATACCTTGTCATTGAATTCCCGAGTTTCCTAGATACCTTGTCATTGATTTCCCGAGTTTCCTAGATACCTTGTCATTAAATTCCAGAGTTACCTAGATACCTTGTCATTGATTTCCCGAGTTTCCTAGATACCTTGTCATTGATTTCCCAAGTTTCCTAGATACCTTGTCATTAAATTCCCGAGTTACCTAGATACCTTGTCATTGAATTCCCGAGTTTCCTAGATACCTTGTCATTGAATTCCCGAGTTTCCTAGATACCTTGTCATTGAATTCCCGAGTTTCCTAGATACCTTGTCATTGATTTCCCAAGTTTCCTAGATACCTTGTCATTGATACCTTGATACCTTGAATTCCCAAGTTTCCTAGATACCGTGTCATTAAATTCCCGAGTTACCTAGATACCTTGTCATTGAATTCCCGAGTTTCCTAGATACCTTGTCATTGAATTCCCGAGTTTCCTAGAAACCTTGTCATTGTATTCTAATTCTGAGTTTACGAGATACCTTATCATTGAATTCTGAGTTTCCTAGATACCTTGTCATCAAATTCCGAGTTTTTGAGATACCTTATCATTGAACTTCTAGTTTCCATGAATCTGTGTTACTGAGAAATACTCAGTAACTCAGTAACACTCAAACAGTGAAGCAGTGTTGTACGACTCGAGTCCAGGACTCAGACTCGAGTCCGTCTCGAGTCACACTTTCGGTGACTCGGATTTGAGTCGATTCAAGTCTGCAAAAGACTCGGACTCAGACTCGACTATCATGACTCGGACTTGTCCCCGAGGGACTCGTGACTTGCGAGTCACGTATTTTCACAAACAATACCTTTTTTAAATATTAAAAACAATTCCGATGATCCGGAGTGCACATGGAGGAATATTAACGTCTAGCACAAAAGTACACTGTTGTATGGTGTTGCAAGTAATAGTGTTTGCGATTATTGTGTAGAGAAAGTTTCTTTAAACCATAAAACTTGTTGGCTACCAACCTTTCTGAAATAAATAAATCAGTATATTATAATTGGTTATTTTGAAGAGAAAAAAATAATTTTAAACCCTTGATATTCTGGATAAACCTAAAATAAAATTGTAACTGCAGGTACACTCAGAACTTTGTTTAAACTAAATGTGTCAATCATTTCCAATTCTTATCTTAATTCGACATTTGGTTTGCAATCAATATTTAATTACAAGTGACTCGTGACTCGGACTCCCCCTCGGACCACTGCAAGTGACTTGTGACTCGGACTCGAACCAATAATGACTCGGGACTCCCCCCCCCCCCTTGGACTCGGACCACTCGTGACTCGGACTTGACACAGGTGACTCGACTACAACACTGCAGTGTAGGCAATTCAAGCTTCCATACTATGCATTCCACGCATACATTTGCGATTTACTTTTAAAACAGTGCGACTGTAATTATTCCACCGTCTTGAACACGATGTGTATTTTACAAAGTAAAACTAAAAATAGTAAAATCATATTTATTTTAATTTCTGATATTTTTTGAAAACATCTAGACACCCCCTGACAGGGGTTGCCCCTAACTTTTTTTTTCAACTAGCCAGCAGGTTTTTATAACACTTTTCATAACGATTAAAACAATATCCTGATTTTCGATCATCACTATTTCAATTCAATGTCAATGAATTGCAACATCAAGTTAACTGCATTGATAGCCAAACTTTATTATGTTTAGATAGTTATTGTGAGATATCGTAGGATAATAACATAACTCACTTTAAAGGAACATTACAGAATTGGTTTTTGCTAACAAAACAGTTGCTGGCACTAGTGGCAGTGTAAGCACTTTATGCGAGATATAAATGCGAACAGACGTATGAAGCCCAATTCCGAGCCACAACCATGCACGTTACAATGGCGTGGTTGTGTGGCTTCATACGTATGAAGCCACAACCACGCAGAACCACGGTTGTGTGGCTTCATACGTATGAAGCCAACCACCGTGGTTGTGGCTTCATACTTATGAAGCCACAACCACGAGACGGTCACGGTGACTGGATAGGAGGAGGGAGGGGGTGAGGGTGAGGGTTTGTGGTTTGGTGAGGGTTAGGGGTAGGGTTAGGGGTAGGGGTAGGGGTTGGGGTAGGGTTACAGGGTAGGGTGAGGGGTAGGGTGAGGGGTAGGGCTAGGGGAAGGGTTAGGTGTAGGGGTAGGGTTAGGGTAAGGGTGATGAACACTCCCCCCCTTTCACCATGGAAGAACCCAACCAAGTAATAAACATGCATGGTTGTGCCATAGAAAAAAGCGAGGAATTGGGCTTCATACGTCTGTTCGCATTTATACCTCTCATTTCTCATCAAATATGGCATTTCAGACAGAAATATTTTAAGGGATGTTTTCTACTATCATCACCATTAGACCGTGTAAGTTTTACGTAAATCTGTGATCAAAAAGTATATTTTACAAGTTTTTTCTTACCAATTCTGTAATGTTCCTTTAACATTACAGAATTGGTAAGAAAAAACTTGTAAAATATTTTAACACAGGTCAGATTGGTCAGAAGCAAATTGTAAATGATCTTTGGATAGTTTCATTTCAGTCCATGGTTCCAGTAACCAAAGACAGCACTCAAACTCAAAGTGTACTCAAAGTATTTCAAGTAGTAAGTACATTTTTTATGAAAAAATGCTTGTGGCTAATTAAAACAAATAACTTTTAAACCGACTCGATAAAAAACCATGAACCATTGAAACCATTGATGATCATTATTAATCAACGGTACCGAAGAGGGAGGGTTACGTACGATCGCTGTAGTAATTTTATCATTCATAAACATAGCCTAGTTTTACTGAATGTCAGACAACTCGTCCGTCGGACAACTCGTCCGTTCGGACAACTCAACGGTTCAGACAACTCGACCGTTCGGACAACTCGACGGTTCAGACAACTCAGCTTTGAGACAACTCGACGGATGGCCAAGACAAGTCGACGGTTGCGCGGCTGACCTCCGTTTCTGACATGTTTACACAAATTTCCTGTATAAATCCTGCGATTCTATAATTTTTGCGCGAACCTCAAGTATTCCGTTCTCTTTGGCTGGATGCACAGCCGGGAGAGTGACACTCGGGTGTTTAGAGCTCTTTTCGTAGCCCTCTGTTCGCTAGAGGCGTGCATCTCCCCTCCCGCGCGCCGAGGCCGCTCTTCACCCCTCCCGCCCCGTGCTGAGCCCCCGTCACGGACATCCGTTGACAGGACTTCACGCCGAGGATGTTGCATCGGGGAATCTTGCCCTATTTATACAATTACTTTGTTAGTTATAAGCGGGGGGAAAAAGTTTACCCTTCCAATTTGTACAGAATCAGAAACAGGTTAAAAAAAACCCATTAAAACATTAAAACATTACACAGCTCTACTAGAAGAATTACTAATAAAAAAATACTTTATTAGTTACCACCAACAACAACAACTCATAATGAAAATGGTAATGGTAAAAAAATAAACAAGTATCAATTATCCGTTCGCCCGGATATTAAACCCCCCAACCATCATACACCACCCCGGGGGACGCCCGTGCACCCCCCCTCCCCTCACCAGTAAGATAAGATAAGATAAGATAAAAACTTTATTATCCCACACTGAGCCCCCGTCACGGCCATCCGTTGACTACCCACCATACCCCGCTCTTCACCCAACCCGCCCCTAGCTGAGCCCCCGTCACGGCCATCCGTCGACTTGTCTTGACCCCAAGTCGAGTTGTCTGACGGTTGAATAAATCATCCGTCTAGTTGTCTGAACCGTCGAGTTGTCTGAACCGTCGAGTTGTCCGAACGGACGAGTTGTCCGACGGACGAGTTGTCTGGTCTCCGTTTTACTAAAGTATTCCATGTATTCGTAGCGATCCAATTGCCTTCACTTGATTAAAAATGAGACCGAAGTTCTCACAATCATGTTCCAAATTTCGTCCAGAAAAAGAACAATTTAATACAAACTATTTGCAATATATCCAGATCTCAGTTATTTCTTACTTTGCTAGCAGGAGGCATCAGTTTAGATAGTTGTAAAACCCCAAATCACAGACGTTCAGTCGAAATAAAAAACCATTATCCACATGTGAGTCAAAGGTAGTCTGGCTGCAAACCAATTCACCACGCCTACACAGTAAGTCTGCATAGCCACACCACACAGTACATGGGCGATCTATCCAAGGAGGTGAAAACTAGACACAGTGGACTGTCTAACTTAGATAACGTGAAAGGAATGCTGCTATTGGCTGTTAAATTCCTACATTGTGCACACATGTGAGAAACGAATTTTTCCATTGGCTGATCGTGCTGTACATGCAGCAAACTGTGTACATACCATAGAGCTATATATAAGAACTAGAGGGCGCATTGGCAATACTGCGTGCACAAACGCGCCGGGACCGCAAGGAGACACTAGCGCCATTTTTTAGAGGGTAAAATTGAGTACGAAGTACACGATGTGCGCGTATGGTAAATGCACGCATCACGCGCTCGGTGTTCATGTTGTTGTTTTGCGTACAGTAAAGTAGTGGTAGTCATTGATCTACATTATGCTGACGGCGACGGATACTTAGGGTGCCCCCGACTGTTTCGAGTGGCTTCAGAAAAAACGACTATAGCATATGAGTAGATTAATAATGTACCTAAACACCCATGATTCAAGTTTTTCTGCACAATTTCGTTAAATGCTAGAAAAGGGACTTTTTCGGAAACCGTTATTTTTGTACAACGATGATAATTTTTCTAGTCGAATATTTCTCAATTCTGAACAATTAAAAATTCTTCCATGATTTTTATTATTACAATAAAGCATTCCTCGTTCATAATATTACGGTTTTGTATTTTTACATGGCTGAATTTTCACGATATGATTTTTTGAAAATGTGCCCTCCTAGCTCATTATATATGCAAAACTGCGACTGCCGTGCATACGCTACAAATGAAAGGAAGCACTTTTCCGAACGCTGCGCACTGACTGGCCTGTGGCCGATCCACTCTACGCGCCCGCTCAAGTATGGTAACCACTGATCTCTATAATAGACCTTATTTAAGATAGCAAAAATCCGACGTCTCGCAAAGGATTGTGGGAGATATTTTGCACCTCGCAGTCGTCCATGCAGTTAGCAACGCGCACACGGCGTGAGAACTAGCTCGTCGTGTCACCGTCAAGTATGTTTGTAAACATTGAGTTTGTTTGTAAACATTGTGGCGGACGGCATGCTGCGGCTGAAACCTCCATGCTTTGCTTTAATTTTATTAAACTACGACAATAATGCCGTCGGACCACAAGTGTGTGCTTTGCGACAACGGAAGAAACAGGGACAGGTACATACATGTTCTTTTTAATTTAATAAAATATCAATAAATAAATGTCGTTATTAAATCATCAACCCCAACAAAACTTGTACTAGTTGTAGGCTACAATTTGAGTATTGTAATGTAGGCTAGATTTATGTGTGATTGGTGGTAGAAAGAAACTTAATAATAATACTAGATCCTCCACATTTTTTATTAGAGATGACAAATTTATTGCTAATTAATGTGCTCATATATAGTCATGACTGACTTGCAGGAACTCTACTGCCCTTACATTCAATGTATTTCACACAGGTTTGCAGGGAATTCTGTCTTGTAGTGTGCAATAGAGGCATTCTTCCCTTATACAGCTTGTGCTTACACAGCTAGTGCAGAAGTTTGGAATGATAATCACAAGTACAGAAGTTGGACGCAATCAGTTAGCAGAGCCATGAAAGTGAGCCGAGAATGCTATCACAAAAATTACCAGTTGTCAAGTTTTAAAGCATGTTTAGTTTGAGTTTAGGGGAAAATAATATAACAAAAGATCTTCTGAATTGATGTGACTTTTCAATGATCTTTGAAAATGGAACAACATTACTTGTTGCAAGTATATCATATACAAAAAACTGTTATTTTAAATGTGAACTGGATTAGACAACAGTACCAGTCAGATATTAAAAAAAATTATAACAATTTTCTATTGAAAATAATCTGATCATTCTTAAGGTATCTTTGTTTTTAATCACCGGTGTTCAGGCATATAGATACATTATGTCCTCAGTCAACACTGTTTCATTAGAATAATCTATGTGATTAATTCAAATGTAAATAAATTTATGGGGGAGGACATAGGTACTTCATAATACATTTGTCAAATTAATCTTCAACTGCAGTAAGTATAAAGCATTGTAAAAACTAAAGCAAGTGCACTGTTCATTTACCAGATAACCTTTTTGTTTTTTCTGTGGATATTTTTTGTACAGTGCAAGTTCATACCCCACACGTTTTTATGATTACTGGGGAAATGTTGCTAGATCAACTGGCTAATCTCCTGATGGTATTCTAGAGTAAAAGATCTTAATTATTTTATTGCGATCACTTAATACATATTTATTTTCTTGTTTTCTTTTTTTAACTCAGATTTGCAAAGCCACTTGAAAATTCTGCTGTCCCTTCGCAATATTTGAGGGGTTACCCTAGCTGGGCAGTTTCTAGGAAATGTGCGGCCAAGGAAGCAGCAGCTGTAGAAGATGGACTCATCTCCAACATCTTGGTTCACATCAGCAAGTACTTGGACCCCGTTACTACTGCTAATCTAGGCAAGCAGTTTGGAGTACAGGGTAAACAACTGAACCAGACGCTGCTGCAATTGCCTTGGCCCACAGCAAGATATTTAGTTTCCAAACTTGCACCCATTGTTCCTGGTGGTAAATGCCTTGAAGCCCTCTTCATTTATAGATATGGTGGTCTACTTGATCTTCCAGCAAACGAGCAACTTCAAACGAGTTCAAATATTATCACCAAACAGCCAACCATTTCTTCAAGAACAGAAGACACAGGTGATTGTACCCCCTATTCTATCGGTGACTTTCATAATTACACCAAGACTGTTCCAGGTGTACCGTCAGTACCAACTGTTCACTTTGGATGCAAAGGTCATGACAAAGACTGTACACATCAAATATACAAGAAGTGTTGAGAACTTAATCATAGATTACTTAACACACCCTGCTATGCAATGACAATCTGCTTGATGTATGACACCAGTAGCTTTGAATACAAGTGCCCATACCATGTATGGATGATCGTTAACTCGCGTTTGTGGTACCACAAGTGCACGGATATAGCAGAGTCCTGTAGATGGAGAGAGTTGGATTGATATTTTGCATTATACTTTAAATGAAATGTCAAACACTCTTAGTAAAGGGCAGACTCAATTATGTAGGATCATAAATGTGGGACCTGCTCAGAATACACCAAGTGTCCTTTTATGCGAGTTAAAGAAATGCTATCATACCTTCATGTTTTAAAATGAATTTAATCATGTTAAGAAGTGAACATTATGGATGTACGGGGACAGGTGGCATATGTGTACTCACCTACAATGTCACTTATCAGATGGTACTCCACACCATGTACACGCCCTCTGGAAAGTGCCATACTTCTACCTTCCCGTAGTGCCTTCTGTCCACCTGTATATATGCCCACATCTTGGTTTCCTAGTGGATAATGGAATGTCAACAACTCTCCGTGGGACAACCGTCCGTTCGAAAAACCCCGGTTTTTCAGACAACCAAAACCTTTCGACAACTCGACGGTTCAACAACTGGGCTTTGAGAAAACTCGACGAGGGCCAAGACAAGTCGACGGTTGCGCGGCTGACCCCCTTTCTGACATTTTTTAACAAAATTTTCCTGTATAAATCCGCGATTCTATAATTTTTTCCCAAAACCTCAAAAACCCTTTTCTCTTTGGCTGGATGCACACCGGGAGGTGACACTCGGGTTTAAGCTCTTTTCGTACCCTCTGTTCTCTAAGGCTGCATCGCACGCCGGACGGACCCGCCTGATAGGGGTCTCCCCTCCCGCGCGCCGAGGCCGCCCTTCCCCCCCCGCCCCGTGCTGACCCCCGCACGACTTTCCTTGACGGGACTTCACGCCGAGATGTTCACGGGGAACTTGCCCTTTTTATAAAAATACTTTTTTAGTTATAACGGGGGGAAAAGTTACCCTTCCAATTTGTACAGAATTAAAAACGGTAAAACCATTAAAACATTAAAACATTAAAACATAAACAGCTCTACTAAAAATTACTTAAAAAAAAATCTTTATTCCCCACCAACAAAAAAAACTCAAAAGAAAATGGTAATGGAAAAAAATAAACAAGTATCATTATCCGTTCGCCGGATATTAAACCCACCAACCATCATAACCCACAAACCATCTACCCCACCCCGGGGACGCCCTGCACCCCCCCTCCCTTCACAATAAGATAAAAAAGATAAAAAAAAACTTTATTATCCCACACTGAGCCCCCTCACGGCCACCGCACTGCCCACCAACCCCGCTCTCCCCAACCCGCCCCTCGAGCCCCCGTCCGGCCATCCGTCGACTGTCTTGACCCCAATCGAGTTTTCTGACGGTTGAATAAATCATCCTCTAGTTGTCGAACCGTGATTTTTCTGAACCGTCAGTTGTCCGAAGGCGATTGCCACGGACGATTTCTGGTCTCCGCCAAACACCCGAGTGTCACTCTCGACTCCCGGCCGTGCATCCAGCCAAAGAGAAAGGAAAACTTACTTGAGGTTCGCGCAAAAATTATAGAATCGCAGGATTTCTACAGGAAATTCGTGTAACCATGTCAGAAACGGAGGTCAGCCGCTCTCAACCGTCGACTTGTCTTGGCCATCCGTCGAGCTGTCTCAAAGTCGAGTTGTCTGAACCGTCGAGTTGTCCGAACGGTCGAGTTGTCTGAACCGTCGAGTTGTCCGAACGGACGAGTTGTCCCGCGACAGACGGGTTGTCTGACATCTTTATATCGCGCCGTTTGCAAAACAATTGTTTAGCATATTTTTAACATGTTTTTACCATGGTTTGTAATGTCCAGACAACTCGTCGTCGGACAAACTCGTCCCGTTCGGACAACTCGACGTTCAGACAAACTCGACCGTTCGGACAACTTCGACGGTTCAGAACTCGGCTTTGAGAAACTACGACGGTTGCCAAGGACAAGTCGACGGTTGCGCGGCTGACCTCCGTTCTGACATGTTTTCACAAATTTCCTGTAATAAATCCTGCGATTCTATAATTTTTGCGCAAAACCTCAAGTATCCGTTCTCTTTGGTGGTATGCAAGCCGGGAGAGTGACACTCGGGTGTTTAGAGCTCTTTTCGTAGCCCTCTGTTCTCTAGAGGCGTGCTTCGCACGCAGTGCGGACGGATATCCGCCGTGTATACGGGGTCTCCCCTCCTCCGCGCGCCCGAAGGCCCGCTCTTACACCCCGCCCGCCCCGTGCTGATCCCCCGTCACGGACATCCGTTGACAGGAATTCACGCCGAGGAGTTGCATCGGGGAAAATCTTGCCCTATTTCTACAATTACTTTGTTAGTTATAAAGGGGGGGATAGTGTACCCTTCCAATTTGTTACAGTAATTAGAAACAGGTAAAACCATTAAAAACATTAAAACATTAAAACATTACACAGCTCTACTTAGAAGATATTACTTATAAAAAAAATACTTTATTACCACCAACAACAACAACTCCATAATGAAAATGGTAAATGGTAAAAATAAACAAAGTATCAATTATCCGTTAGCCCGGATATTAAAAACCGCCAACCATCATAACCCACCAACCATCCATACCCACCCCGGGCGACGACGTGCTCCCCCCTCCTTAAAGTAAGATAAGATAAGATAAGATAAAAACTTTATTATTCCCCACTGAGCCCGTCACGGCCATCCGCTCGACCTGCCCACCATACCCGCTTCCTCTTCACCTCCAACCCGCCCGTGCTGAGCCCCCGTTCACGGCCATCCGTCGTCTTGTCTTGACCCCAAGTCGCGTTGTTACCCTGACGGTTGAATAAATCATCCGTCTGTTGTCTGAACGTCGAGTTGTCTGAACCGTTCGAGTTGTCGAACGGACGAGTTGTCGTCGACGAGTTGTCTGGGTCTCGCTTAACACCCGAGTGTCACTCTCGACTCCCGGCCCCGTGCATCAGCCAAAGAGAACGGAATACTTACTTGAGGTTTAGCGCAAATAAAATTATAGAATCGCAGGATTTTCTACAGGAAATACGTGTAACCATGTCAGGAAACGGAGAGTCAGCCGCTCTCAAAACCGTCGACTTGTCTTGCCATCCGTCGAGCTGTCTCAAAGTCGTAGTTGTCCGAACGTCGAGTTGTCGAACGGTCGAAGTTGTCTGACCGGTCGAGTTGTCGAAACGGACCGAGTTGTCCCGCGACAGACGTGTTGTCTGAACATTCTTTATATCGCGCCGTTTTGCAAAAACAATTGTTTAGCATATTTTTAACATGTTTTTACCATGGTTTGTAACAACTAGATGTAATCGCCCGTGGGGACAACTCGTCCGTTGGGCCAAATCGAGGTTAGACAACTCGCCCGTTCGGAAAAACTCGACGGTTCAGACAACTCGGCTTTGAGACAACTCGAGGGGAATGGCCAAGCAAGTCGAGGGTTGCGCGGTGACCTCCTTTTTCTGACATTTTTACAAAAATTTTCCCTGTATAAACCCGCGATTCTATAATTTTTGCGCAAACCTAAAGTTTTCCCGTTTCTTTGGCTGGTGCAAAACCCGGGAGAGAGACACTCGGGTGTTTAGAGCTTTTTTTCGGACCCCTCTGTTCTCTGAGGCGTGCATCGCACGCAGGGGACGGTTTCCCCCGCCGTGTTTGGGTTTTCCCCCCTCCCGCGCCCCCGGGCCGCTCTTCCCCCTCCCCCCCCCGTGCTGAGCCCCCGCACGGACACCCGGTTGCCCGGATTCACCCCCGAGGATTTTGCATCGGGGAACTTGCCCTTTTTCCCAAATTACTTTGTTATTTAAATAAGGGGGGGGAAATGGGTTGTTCCCCTTCCCCAATTTGTACAAAATTTAGAAACAGGAAAAACCTTTAAAAACCTTTAAAAAAACTTTTAAAAAAATTCCCACGCTTACTGAAAAAAATTATTAAATAAAAAAAACTTTATTCCCACAACAACAAAACCTAAAATAAAAATTTGGTAATGGTAAAAAAAAAAACAAGTTTAAATTTACCCGGGTTCGCCCGGATTTTAAAACCCCCCAACCCAATCAAAAACCCCAAAACCCTTTCTTCCCCCCACCCGGGCGAGCCGTGCACCCCCTCCCTTCAAAAGGGAAGATAAGATAAGATAAGGGTAAAAAAATTTATTTTTCCCAACTGAGCCCCCTCACGGCCATCCGTTTGGGTGCCCACCATACCCCCCTCTTCACCCCAAACCCCCCCCGTGCTGAGCCCCGTCACGGGGCCCTCCCCTCGACTTTTCTTGACCCCCAAATCGGGGTTGTCTGACGGTTGGGAAAAAAATCATCCGTCTAGTTGTTTTGAAAAGTCGGTTGTCTGAACCGTCGAGTTTTTCCGAAAGGACGAGTTGTCCGACGGACGAGTTGTCTGGTCTCCGCTCTAAAAACCCGAGTGTCACTCTCGACTCCCGGCCGTGCATCCAGCCAAAGAGAACGGAATACTTACTTGAGGTTCGCGCAAAAAATTATAGAATCGCAGGATTTCTACAGGAAATTCGTTGTAACCATGTCAGAAACGGAGGTCAGCCGCTCTCAACCGTCGACTTGTCTTGGCCATCCGTCGAGCTGTCTCAAAGTCGAGTTGTCTGAACCGTCGAGTTGTCCGAACGGTCGAGTTGTCTGAACCGTCGAGTTGTCCGAACGGACGAGTTGTCCCGCGACAGACGGGTTGTCTGACATTCTTTATATCGCGCCGTTTGCAAAACAATTGTTTAGCATATTTTTAACATGTTTTTACCATGGTTTGTAACAACTAGATGTAAACCATATAACTTGTTGTCAAAGTTATGTTTGTGCTTTACTTACCATTAATATTTCAATCAATGCTTAAGTTATGGTTTATAAAAAAATGAAACTGAATTCATCGTTAAAACTCGTCCGTCGGACAACTCGTCCGTATCGGAACAACTCGACGGTTCAGACAACTCGAACCGTTCGGACAAACTCGCGGTTCAGACAACTCGGCTTTGAGACAACTCGACGGCATGGCAGACAAGTCGTCGGTTGCGCGGCTGACCTCCGTTTTCTGACTGTTTACACTCAAATATCCTGTATAAATTCCTGCGATTCTATAATTTTTGGCGCAAACCTCTAGTATCCCTCGTTCTTTTTGGCTGGATGCACAGCCCGGTGGAGAGTGACACTCGGGTGTTTTTAAGAGCTCTTTTCGTTGCCCTTGTTCTCTTGTAGGCGTGCATCGCACGCAGCGGACGGATCCTCCGCCGTGTATACGGTCTCCCCTCCCGCGCGGCCGGAGGCCGATCGTCACCCCTCCCGCCCCGTGCTGAGCCGCCCGTCACGGACATCGTTGACAAGGACTTCACGCCCGAGGATGTTGCATCGGGGATCTTGCCATATTTATACAATTACTTTGTTAGTTATATGCGGGGGTAATAGTGTTCCCTTCCAATTTGTACAGGAATTAGAAACAGGTAAATACCTTAAAAACATTAAAACATTAAAAACAATGACCAGCATCTACTAGAATGAAATTACTTATAAAAAAAATACTTTATATTTTGCCCAACAACAACAACTCATAATGATAATGGTAATGGTAAAAAATAAACAAGTATCAATTTATCCGTTCGCCCGGTTTTAAACCCACGCAAACATCATAACCCACCAAACCATCATACCCAACCCCGGCGACGCACCGGGCAACCCCCCTCCGTCAATGTATGATAAGATAACGATAAGATAAAAAACTTATTTTCCACACTGAGCCACCGTCACGGCAGTCCGCGACTGCCACCATAACCCCGCTCTTCACCCAACCCGCACCGTGCTGGTAGCCCCCGTCACGGCCATCCGTCGACTTGTTCCTTGACACCTAGCGAGTTGTCGACGGGTTGTATAATCATCCGTCTATGTTGTCTGACACCGTCGAGTTGTTGAACCCGATCGACGTTGTCCGAAAACGGACGATGTTGTCCGACGGACGAGTTGTCTGGTTTCTTCCGGCTCTAAACAACCGAGTGTCACTCTCGACTCCCCGGCCGTGCTTCACAGCAAAGAGAACGGAATACTTATCTTTGGAGGTTGGGCAAGCAAAAAATTATAGAATCGCAGGATTTCTACGGGATATTCGTGTAACCATGTCAGAAACGGAGGTCAGCCGCTCTCAACCGTCGACTTGTCTTGGCCATCCGTCGAGCTGTCTCAAAGTCGAGTTGTCTGAACCGTCGAGTTGTCCGAACGGTCGAGTTGTCTGAACCGTCGAGTTGTCCGAACGGACGAGTTGTCCCGCGACAGACGGGTTGTCTGACATTCTTTATATCGCGCCGTTTGCAAAACAATTGTTTAGCATATTTTTAACATGTTTTTACCATGGTTTGTAAAAAAACTCTCCTCGGACAAAATCGTCCGTTCGGACATCTCGACGGTTCAGACCCAAATCGGGCCTTCGGACAAATCGACGGTTCAGACAACTCGGCTTTTTAGACAACTTTGACGGTGGGGCCCAAAACAAGTTTACGGTTTTCGCGGCTGACCCCCCGTTTTTGACAAAGTTTTCCCAAATTTCCCTGTATAAAAACCTGCGATTCTATAATTTTTTTTCGCAAACCCAAGTATCCCCTTCTCTTTGGCTGGGGTGCACGCCGGGAGATTTACACTGGGGGTTTAGAGCTCCCTTTTTGTTGCCCTTTTTTCTAAAAGGCGTGCATTTGCACGCACGGACGGATCCCCCGCCCTGTATCCCGGGCTCCCCTCCCGCGCGCCCAGGCCGCTCTTCACCCCCCCCCCCCCGTGCGACCCCCGTCACGGGGGCTTCCGGGTTTACAGGGGCTTCACGGGCCCAGGGTTTTTGCATCGGGGAATCTTGCCCCATTTAAAACCCAATTTTCTTTGTTAGTTATAAGCGGGGGGGAAAAAGTTTTACCCCTTTCCAAATTTGTACAGAATTAGAAACGGTAAAAAACCCTTAAAAAAATTTAAAAAATTAAAAAAATTACACAGTTTTACTTTGAAAAATTTTCTTATAAAAAAAACTTTTATTCCACCAAAAACAAAAAACTCCCTAATGAAAATGGGAATGGTAAAAAATAAACAAGTATAAAATTTTCCGTTCGCCCGGGTATTAAACCCACCAACCATCATAAACCCCCCAACCAACATACCCCACCCCCCCGGGGGCCCGTGCACCCCCTCCCTTTACAAGTAAGATAAGATTAAAATAAGATAAAAAATTTATTAAACCCCCACTGGGGCCCCCGTCACGGCCATCCCCTTGATGCCCCCATACCCCGCTCTTAACCCCCCCCGCCCCGTCTGAGCCCCCGGCAGGCCAACCGTTTGACTTGTCTTTAACCCCCAAATCGGGGTTGTCTGGGAACCCCTTGAATTTAAAAAATCCCTTAAATTTTTTCTGAACCCCCGAGTTTTTCTGAAAAAAGTCCCGGGGTCCGAAAGGACGAGTTGGGCCGACGGACGAGTTGTCTGGTCCCCCCGCTCAAACAAACCCCAGTGTCACTCTCGACTCCCCGGGCCGTGCATCCAGCCAAAGAAACCGGGAAAAACTTACTTGAGGTTCGCGCAAAAATTATAGAATCGCAGGATTTCTACAGGAAATTCGTGTAACCATGTCAGAAACGGAGGTCAGCCGCTCTCAACCGTCGACTTGTCTTGGCCATCCGTCGAGCTGTCTCAAAGTCGAGTTGTCTGAACCGTCGAGTTGTCCGAACGGTCGAGTTGTCTGAACCGTCGAGTTGTCCGAACGGACGAGTTGTCCCGCGACAGACGGGTTGTCTGACATTCTTTATATCGCGCCGTTTGCAAAACAATTGTTTAGCATATTTTTAACATGTTTTTTACCATGGTTTGTAACAACTAGATGTAATCCATATAACTTTTGCAAAGTTCTTCACGACGAGGTGGATGTTGCAGCAGGGGAATCTTTGCCCTTTTGATTACAATTTACTTGTTTGTTTACGTTATATGCGGGTGGGAAAAAGTTATATCCTTCCAAAGTTGTACATGAATCAGAAAAAGGTTAAATATAAAACCACATTATAATCTTTGAAAACATTACACAGCTAGTCTGTGTTAGTAGTACAGTAGATATTTAAAGTCTTGTTGAGGTGTCCACATTTCTACATTCAACTCTTTTTGATAATGGTTAATGGGTTATAATAATAAATAATATAAAACAAAGTATCATTTATCCGTTCGCCAGGTTATTAAACCCAACATAACCATTCCATTCACCACCCCGGGGGGACCGCCGGGCAACCCCCCCCTCCCTACACCAGTATAGATAACGATTAGAAAAGATAAAAAACTTTATTATTCATCAACTGAAGCCCCCGTCACGGGGCATTCCGTTGCTACCCACATTTCAACGCTCTTCACCCAACCCGGCCCTAGCTGAGCCCCCCAGTCACGGGCATCCGTCGACTTGTCTTGGACCCAGTCGAGTTGTCTGACGGTTGAATAAATCATCCGTTTAGTTGTCTGAACCGTCGAGTTGTCTGAACCGTCGAGTTGTCCGAAACGGACGAGTTGTCCGAGGAGAGTTGTTGGTTCTCCGTGTTTACTAAAGTATTCCATGAAATTCGTAGCGATCCAATTGCCTTCAACTGATAAAACTGAGGACCGAAGTTCTCACCATAATGTTCCCAAATTTCGTCCCAGGAAAAAGGAAAATATAATACAAAAAAACTATTTGCAATATATCCAGATCTAGTTATTTCTTATTTGCTAGCAGGCGGCATCAGGTTTAGATAGTTGTAAAACCCCAAATCACAGACGTTCAGTCGAAATAAAAAACCATTATCCACATGTGAGTCAAAGGTAGTCTGGCTGCAAACCAATTCACCACGCCTACACAGTAAGTCTGCATAGCCACACCACACAGTACATGGGCGATCTATCCAAGGAGGTGAAAACTAGACACAGTGGACTGTCTAACTTAGATAACGTGAAAGGAATGCTGCTATTGGCTGTTAAATTCCTACATTGTGCACACATGTGAGAAACGAATTTTTCCATTGGCTGATCGTGCTGTACATGCAGCAAACTGTGTACATACCATAGAGCTATATATAAGAACTAGAGGGCGCATTGGCAATACTGCGTGCACAAACGCGCCGGGACCGCAAGGAGACACTAGCGCCATTTTTTAGAGGGTAAAATTGAGTACGAAGTACACGATGTGCGCGTATGGTAAATGCACGCATCACGCGCTCGGTGTTCATGTTGTTGTTTTGCGTACAGTAAAGTAGTGGTAGTCATTGATCTACATTATGCTGACGGCGACGGATACTTAGGGTGCCCCCGACTGTTTCGAGTGGCTTCAGAAAAAACGACTATAGCATATGAGTAGATTAATAATGTACCTAAACACCCATGATTCAAGTTTTTCTGCACAATTTCGTTAAATGCTAGAAAAGGGACTTTTTCGGAAACCGTTATTTTTGTACAACGATGATAATTTTTCTAGTCGAATATTTCTCAATTCTGAACAATTAAAAATTCTTCCATGATTTTTATTATTACAATAAAGCATTCCTCGTTCATAATATTACGGTTTTGTATTTTTACATGGCTGAATTTTCACGATATGATTTTTTGAAAATGTGCCCTCCTAGCTCATTATATATGCAAAACTGCGACTGCCGTGCATACGCTACAAATGAAAGGAAGCACTTTTCCGAACGCTGCGCACTGACTGGCCTGTGGCCGATCCACTCTACGCGCCCGCTCAAGTATGGTAACCACTGATCTCTATAATAGACCTTATTTAAGATAGCAAAAATCCGACGTCTCGCAAAGGATTGTGGGAGATATTTTGCACCTCGCAGTCGTCCATGCAGTTAGCAACGCGCACACGGCGTGAGAACTAGCTCGTCGTGTCACCGTCAAGTATGTTTGTAAACATTGAGTTTGTTTGTAAACATTGTGGCGGACGGCATGCTGCGGCTGAAACCTCCATGCTTTGCTTTAATTTTATTAAACTACGACAATAATGCCGTCGGACCACAAGTGTGTGCTTTGCGACAACGGAAGAAACAGGGACAGGTACATACATGTTCTTTTTAATTTAATAAAATATCAATAAATAAATGTCGTTATTAAATCATCAACCCCAACAAAACTTGTACTAGTTGTAGGCTACAATTTGAGTATTGTAATGTAGGCTAGATTTATGTGTGATTGGTGGTAGAAAGAAACTTAATAATAATACTAGATCCTCCACATTTTTTATTAGAGATGACAAATTTATTGCTAATTAATGTGCTCATATATAGTCATGACTGACTTGCAGGAACTCTACTGCCCTTACATTCAATGTATTTCACACAGGTTTGCAGGGAATTCTGTCTTGTAGTGTGCAATAGAGGCATTCTTCCCTTATACAGCTTGTGCTTACACAGCTAGTGCAGAAGTTTGGAATGATAATCACAAGTACAGAAGTTGGACGCAATCAGTTAGCAGAGCCATGAAAGTGAGCCGAGAATGCTATCACAAAAATTACCAGTTGTCAAGTTTTAAAGCATGTTTAGTTTGAGTTTAGGGGAAAATAATATAACAAAAGATCTTCTGAATTGATGTGACTTTTCAATGATCTTTGAAAATGGAACAACATTACTTGTTGCAAGTATATCATATACAAAAAACTGTTTTTTTAAATGTGAACTGGATTAGACAACAGTACCAGTCAGATATTAAAAAAAATTATAACAATTTTCTATTGAAAATAATCTGATCATTCTTAAGGTATCTTTGTTTTTAATCACCGGTGTTCAGGCATATAGATACATTATGTCCTCAGTCAACACTGTTTCATTAGAATAATCTATGTGATTAATTCAAATGTAAATAAATTTATGGGGGAGGACATAGGTACTTCATAATACATTTGTCAAATTAATCTTCAACTGCAGTAAGTATAAAGCATTGTAAAAACTAAAGCAAGTGCACTGTTCATTTACCAGATAACCTTTTTGTTTTTTCTGTGGATATTTTTTGTACAGTGCAAGTTCATACCCCACACGTTTTTATGATTACTGGGGAAATGTTGCTAGATCAACTGGCTAATCTCCTGATGGTATTCTAGAGTAAAAGATCTTAATTATTTTATTGCGATCACTTAATACATATTTATTTTCTTGTTTTCTTTTTTTAACTCAGATTTGCAAAGCCACTTGAAAATTCTGCTGTCCCTTCGCAATATTTGAGGGGTTACCCTAGCTGGGCAGTTTCTAGGAAATGTGCGGCCAAGGAAGCAGCAGCTGTAGAAGATGGACTCATCTCCAACATCTTGGTTCACATCAGCAAGTACTTGGACCCCGTTACTACTGCTAATCTAGGCAAGCAGTTTGGAGTACAGGGTAAACAACTGAACCAGACGCTGCTGCAATTGCCTTGGCCCACAGCAAGATATTTAGTTTCCAAACTTGCACCCATTGTTCCTGGTGGTAAATGCCTTGAAGCCCTCTTCATTTATAGATATGGTGGTCTACTTGATCTTCCAGCAAACGAGCAACTTCAAACGAGTTCAAATATTATCACCAAACAGCCAACCATTTCTTCAAGAACAGAAGACACAGGTGATTGTACCCCCTATTCTATCGGTGACTTTCATAATTACACCAAGACTGTTCCAGGTGTACCGTCAGTACCAACTGTTCACTTTGGATGCAAAGGTCATGACAAAGACTGTACACATCAAATATACAAGAAGTGTTGAGAACTTAATCATAGATTACTTAACACACCCTGCTATGCAATGACAATCTGCTTGATGTATGACACCAGTAGCTTTGAATACAAGTGCCCATACCATGTATGGATGATCGTTAACTCGCGTTTGTGGTACCACAAGTGCACGGATATAGCAGAGTCCTGTAGATGGAGAGAGTTGGATTGATATTTTGCATTATACTTTAAATGAAATGTCAAACACTCTTAGTAAAGGGCAGACTCAATTATGTAGGATCATAAATGTGGGACCTGCTCAGAATACACCAAGTGTCCTTTTATGCGAGTTAAAGAAATGCTATCATACCTTCATGTTTTAAAATGAATTTAATCATGTTAAGAAGTGAACATTATGGATGTACGGGGACAGGTGGCATATGTGTACTCACCTACAATGTCACTTATCAGATGGTACTCCACACCATGTACACGCCCTCTGGAAAGTGCCATACTTCTACCTTCCCGTAGTGCCTTCTGTCCACCTGTATATATGCCCACATCTTGGTTTCCTAGTGGATAATGGCATCAGGTAATTAGCTTAAGAAAACTGATTTAGAAAAGGCAATGTGGTTAGGTAAGTTAGCATGAGGAGAACTGTCTATGAAGTCTACCATATTCTTAAACTGTAAATATAATATATAAATTCTAAGACGCAAGTCATGTATACACTTATTATTTATTACCAATGATGCCATTTGGAAATTTTTGAAGTGCATAATTTGAACCAAATGACAAGTTAAAAAAAAAATTGAAGGTACATTGTTTAGCATTTACATGAAAAGTGTCATAAATTAAGCGTGATCTTACATGAAAAGTGTAATAAATTAAGCGTGATCTTACATGTCATAGGTGACCCCGTTCTTTTGTTGAAATAGGAACTTCATGAAAAGGTTATTTTGGTTCGCTTTGGTATATTAGGCATTTAAATTGATCAAACTCAGTAAATCATTTAAATAGAAACAAAGTTTGAATAATATGAACAATACACGATCTTAGATCAAATACATATTTTGAAATAGTGTAATACTGGTAGCCACAATGCTCTCAATATGTACAAAACTTTGTGCACCACTAGATTTATGTGTGCTTAGTCCCAGTGCCAGTTGACATAGTTTCCAAGATCTTGACTTATGTATGATAATCTTCTGCAGTAGCTATCCAACTCTCTGAATTAAATAATGCATTGATCAACCGGGATGGGGTTTGGGGATGAGGGACACACACATGCTTGCACAGGCATCATCGTCAATACCACTCATGTCAACGGTGTATTCATCATGTGTACATCATTCAGCAAAAGTAATCTGTAGTTTATGGACTGGGTGGAAATAAAAGTATTGGGGTCATTGAATATAATATGTTATACTTCGGTATGTTGGCTGGGGAGTTATAAGGAATCTAGTGGAATATAAATGAACTTTATTTACCCAAAACAATTTGGTTGTTCACATTTGGTTGTTTACATTTGTCTGCCTTTGTGCATTTATAAAGAGGAAATAAAAGGTGTCACGACTTTTGGAAATCAAATGCAACTGGACATGTTCTGTACAAGACGCCTGGTGTGGGGCTCGAACCCACGACCAAGGATTAATAATCCCATGCTCTACCAACTGAGCTAACCAGGCTGTGATTTAATCGTACAGGACAATATGTGTAAATGTTTCTGGTATTTTAAAGGTTCAGCACGTTAAAAGATATTACACAAGTGAAATACAGAAAAATATAGAACTTATGCATACCATATTTAATGAAGGAAGGAAATTGTAAATAAATATTTTTTGTAAACAAATAATGGAAAAAAAGTGTCAAAGGTTTGGATTTATTTACAGCAAGAGTTAAATTATGTGTACCCACAGTGATCAATGAAACCTTTAAACTCTCACCATAAAATGGGTCAAATAATTACAGATGCTGTTAGAACGTGACCAATTGAACAATTGTTTTCACACCAACCCCTGGAGTTAAATTCACAACATGCATGATATGGAATTCACAAACTAGAATTTGTCACAGATGTTATACATCAGTTGCAGATTGATAGACTTTTAGCATGGTGCAGTCATCTTTAGATTCCATTCCAACCAATGAGACCCCTCTTTATAACTTGAAAGTTTAATCTGTCAGAGTCTTTGTGTGAACAAGGACTCTGACGTATGCATGACATGTCTGACAAAGTTGGCTGCAGCTTGATAAAGATCTATTGTTTTAATGTTGGCTTTGTGAAGTCATGAGACAGCTTACATAAAAGTTGCCTCTGGCAGTACTGAACCCATTATCAGTGGGCCCTGAACCACCTGACCACAGTGCCAGTCTACTTACTTGTTAATTATATCCAGATTTTGAAGATGCAGATTTTGCAGAGAATCTCATTATTTTAGGTGTTCACAATACTTCTTCTCTGATGACTTTCAACAAAATGGTGGCATCCATCACCCACTTAAACTGCAAAATGAGACCTATCATTATCAATATATACAAATTTAGAATCAGGTTAAAAAGATTTACAAAATGTATTATTTATGAAGAATATAAAAGCAGAGTTACTGTATTAATAGTCCCCTCAACATGGCTTTTTATTAGTCTATAATAACCAAAAATGTATTAATTGGGATAGTTGCCCCCAAAACAATAAAGTCCAATGATGACAATTTCCAAGTAAAACCAAAATGGTTTATTTTTTGAGGACGCCCAATGCAGTAATCTTTTAATGTTCCCATGAAAGTATATATTTCATTGAATCAATAATTAACTTATTTGAAACAAACATTTTGATATTCTTTTCTCAAGTTCCTACCTGAAGAAGGGCTTCGCTCATGTGACCTCGTCCTCGCTTTACAAATTATAAACCTACAAAAGCTCATGGTCCAATGTTAAAATTAAAGACAAAATAATTTAAACATACTATTATTACAGTACCAGTAGGGCCCAACAATAAAGCTTATTGAACATCACAATTTGATGCTTTATGGTGCAATGTAGGGCCTACTGTAGTATCATTTTTGTGATACATGCACAAAGCACAAAGTATTGTGCACAAAGTCATGTTCGTACAATTCGTGTACATCAAACTTAAACCCTTGATGACAACTGTTTATGCTAGTTTAGGACCAAGACCAGTTGTCATACTTGTCATGTCATGATCTACATAGCATAGTAATATGTAACCATGGTATAACCATGGAGGTAGAAATAGATTTCTACCTCAAAAGCTCAATGGTATAACCCAGAATTGGTCACTGTAATTTTGAACAATCAGTGGTACACAGGCCCTAATAAAAAGTTGATGGTGAGAAATAAGGAAAAAGTATCGTCTACCACATCAAGTTAAAAAAAAATTTGTATGACAATATTGAAAGCTATTCTATTATTACTACTAGGTCTATTACTACGTCCACGTCATTGCTGATTAGTGATTTTAATATTATATGGCCTACAAAAAATACAATCGAATCAAGACAATGTAACCATGGACTTGGTACTAGAATTAGTTAGAAATGATTGTATTTTTTGTAACACAGTCCTCGACCATCATGATATTGTCAATGCTTCTCTCTGTTTTGTAACAGAAAAAAATGTCTTACTTTTGTCGAAGTATCTCTCAGCACAAATCTGAGTCACCGGTGGGAAGTTTTCATTGTTTTTTCCCATTCCTCGAGGGTTAATGGGTGCGGGAGCGTCACTGATCCGTGCTGCAACTTGGTCGTCCTTGTCACTGTCAGTCTTCTACAAGCTTCCTCCCGGTCGACGGTTGGACAGACGGGCAAACCTAATTTTAACGCGAAAAAAGTCGCCTTTGCAGTTTTTCCTTAACTACACCGTGTCTTGGCACATTCACTTTAGCTAAAAATGACCTTAATTCGTCTATGCTAAAACTATTTATTTTGTCAAGCAGCTCTTTCTCGGTCACTTCTGCCACATCCATTGCGAACAGCTGTTCGTGACGTGACACGAACGTTGTTTACTTTTTTGAGCGAGGTGCCAAACTTTTCCCACAGTCCTTTGCGCGCACATGCGCAGTTGTTCAAAATTGCTATCTTAAATAAGGTCTATAACTGACACATTGATCTACATTATACTGACACAATATAATAATCTCAGCTAGCCCTAAAGCTATTGTATAATGATTCTAAGAAACCCTACCTTTTTGATAACAAAATGTTCATCCACTTTATCTGAAGCACCTGACTGTATAATGTAGATCAATGAACTGACAGTATATAGAGATCAGTGATGGTAACCCACAAAAGGGGCCGGAAGTCAAAAAGCAACTGGTCCCCTGTCATTTTTCTTTGATCATAATACTCTATGCAGTTTAGGGTGACAGTGTAAAAACATGATTCATTTGCAATGGGATCGCGTCGAAAGTCCTACAAGCGCCATACAAGCGCTCAGAATTTTTTTAACAAGCGTGCACGCAAAGTAGTCACGTTTTTTGAGCAAATCAGCATTGTTTTTCAGTACAGGGGTTAGTAACGAGAGGTATCGATGCGCTGCCCCCGGTAGCGAGGCTGGCTACGTTAAAGTTTGTATAATTTTTAGTCACCAGTAGTGGGCGCAACTTCAACTCTCGCTCGGTCGGAGGGACTGGGCAAGTCTACAAAAACGAAACTTGACCAAAACAGTTCGATTGCCAGTCTCGCCCCCCGGCAAAGTCGCCCCCTGCAAAGTCGCCCCCTGCAAAGTCGCCCCCCTGCAAAGTCGCCCCCTTGCAAGCTCGCCCCTTCAGGTACAAACTCGCCCCTCGCAATGTCGCCCCTACAAAGTCGCCCCCGACAAAGTCGCCCCCTAACAAAGTCGCCCCGACACAGTTGCCCCCTATGCATTTTTTTTGCTATTGTTGCAAATATTTTCTAAGGGAAAATTTGTGTTGTTTTTAACTTGATTCAAGAAAGGGAATCCTTAAAGACTTTACACATTTTTGTTGCAATGATTTTCTAAGGGGAAATTTGGTTGTTTTTAACTTGTTTCAAGAAAGGGAATCCTTAAAGACTTTTTTACATTTTTGTTGAGGGCAAATAACTTAATAACTTTTACTAATTGAAAAACAACAAATTTTTCCCCGTTGTAACTCTTAAAAAGAAATTAAAGAAACATTTATTTAATCCTAAAAGACTTTATACATTTTTGTTGAGGATAAATAACGTAAAAAACATATCATACAGATGTATGTACTTTAAAAACTATCAAAAGACGAATAGACAAATTTACAGGAGACATAATAAATAAATAAATCTTGCACTGTAATGTTTTTTATGTACCTACATAATTATATAGGATTAACACAATCGGTAGGCTCTATTACCAAACGTGTACTGTGCCTTTAAGAAGAAACTCTCAAAAAGAAAATGATTAAAAACACATGAATATTAATTTTACACTTTAACTTCTACATGCTCCATCACAATTCTGGTACTGCATGCTCTTTTTTGGGCGCTGCACGCTGGGACCGCCGCGCTTACGTGAACTTTCACGCAAATACCAAGGGGGCGACTGTGTCGGGGGCGACTGTGTCGGGGGCGACTGTGTCGGGGGCGACTGTGTCGGGGCGCGACTGTGTCGGGGGCGACCGTGTCGGGGGCGACTTTGGTGGGGGGGGGCGACTTTGTAGGGGGCGACATTGTGAGGGGGCGAGTTTGTACCTGGAGGGGGCGAGCTTGCTGGGGCGACTTTGCCGGGGGGCGAGATGACTGGTTTCCAACAGTTCGTTTTTTCTATTTATTATATACACATAAATGAAACCGATATGTGACCCAAAGATCAAATACGATTCAATTAATCATTAGTGTTACTTCCTTATGCTGTCACAGTCATGTACTTTGTTGTCAAGTTATTTTGTTTTGCCCAAAGTTTTGATAGTAGTGGGCCGACTCCATCATCCAAAACCCAGCGGCAAAAATGTTGATGTTCCTTTTTCGATCTCATTCTTACTTGATGATGATACACACATGACACGCCCAGCAACCGTTTGTTAAGATCAAGCACGGATCATGGAGGTGCATGAATGTAGAAAATAAAGTGAGTCTGCAACTCTATATTGCATTAGTATTAATTTTCACTTTTATTTTTTGTTGTTTTATGAATGAAACATCGACCTTACAAAGTACCCTCATTCGCTTCCACCGCGCTGAATTAACAGTATGAAATGGGCGGAGTCAAATCTAATGCATAATCAATGGTGTGCGCATACCTTTTGCGCAGAACAACTCTGCCAGACAAGGCGGCGAAAATGGAAAAGGTTTCGCGGGGATTCCAGTTTTGCAGCGTAAATGGATGGATTTAAGTAGATTTGTTATTTAAATGTACCACATGCTTCACACGAAATGTCAAGACAAGTAAGCGTTATCATGTTTTGGTAAGGTGTAGTTGTTATTTCTTTATACTTTGTGTGAAGTGTATTTTTACCGGTGTAACAATGGAAACAATGAACTTTCCCATGGAAAACAACGTTGGCATTTTGCGTTGCTCACTCCATACAGAAATTACCTCATACAGTTCACGTGTTGTTTTATGAGTGTGACATGACTGACTGAGTTTTTCTGTTGTGGTTTTTCCTAAATAATAGCGACATAATATGTCGGAAATTGATACCTCACACCTGGAAAGTTGATGTCACATTTGAGTGCTTGGATTGCTTGCCGATGTGTGAATGTGAACAAGATTAGGTTGAAGAAATTTCAAAGAAGCAAAGTATGAAACAAGACTGAAGAAAGGGAGTGTGACTTCCATGTAGAGGAAGTGCTGCTGCATTTGCAGCAAAGGCTGTTTAGTGAATGACGTCCATACCCTCTGCTGTACATGTGCATGATTAGTCTTTGTTTGTTGACAGCTTGACCTTAGATTGTGATATGACCTCCATTCCAACCAACAGAAGGGTCTACTAGTACTAGTACTATAACTTATAAGTGTTTTTTTCAAAATCTAATGGGATAGCCAACTATCATAAACTATTTAATAAGTTAGGTCTGCAGCAAGTAGCAAGATTATGGCTTTCCATGATGGCACAGTTTAAGGAAAGAGTTACTGAAGTAAGAACAAAATTGATGTCTAGAGCGAACGGCTAGGGGTAGGGGAGGGACGGGAAGGGTGGGGGGGGGGGTTAATTCTAGGAGTAGGGGGGGGGTGGGTTGCTTGGAGTTGGGCAAAATGTGACTAAACTGTTCCATCTGGCCATGCGCCAGTGAGCCTTGATCAAGGCTACCCTTAAACAGGCTGGGATTTCATCTTTGAGCGGCAAGGCCATATGTTGCAAAGGGCCATTCTGTCATAAAATCTGAAAGTCTATGGGAAACTACTAAAAGGGCACTAAGACTAAGAAATGGGCAACGGCAGCCATGGCCTCCTTTCCCCTGTAGTTCCAGGCTTGCTTAAAGGGACTGCTCGACATGCAGTTGGGTTCAGATGATCGCAACTCTTCTCCCCGATGGTCCCCTACCACCAGAGAGAACACTGGAAATTTGTGGAGGTCAAAGCAACGAGCCCGTGATTGGCCATCATATATGAAATGACAAACTGCCCCAATCTTGCATAAAAATATAATAAATAAAGAAACACATCGGTTACTGAATCATCAAGGCTGTCGTCCTGACGGACTCCGTGTGGGTGGACTGTGTGTGTGCAACTGTAGTATCCTAACAGACTCCATGCGTTGATAACTAGAGCCGGACAAAGGGGGGGGGGAGCGCAAGACAGCCTTGATCAAGTCTACTTTGAGGGCTGTCTAGAATTTCCACATTTTCACTGTCGTACAGAAAGACCTTCTGTCCACAAGAGCCCTCTTCCCCATAGTGTGTGTTGTTTGGGTCACTATCGAATATGCATGACCCACAAAAAAGCTCAGTTGTTCAATGTGATCAATGACAGCATTAATTGGAACATTAATGGAATGACCCCCCATCTTTGGCCTAGTGTACAAACCAGCTTCAAACCCTTCTGTAAATTCATTTTTTTCCTGTAACATGGCAGGTTTAAACGACAACAACCTTTGACTTTCCGTGTTGTGCTAATGTCATCTCTCCAATGCCAAGAGGGACAGCAGTTCATTTCTCTTGTGCCAGGAGTGTTTTTTTAAAGACAGACAAATATGGCCACAATTTTTATTATTTATGGTTGGTAAGGCTGTATTTTCACAGCTCAATTTAAAGGTACACACCGGCTTCGTTGGGCTATTTGGGCTACAAAATAGACTAAAACATGATTCTAAAGGTCTTCCTGAAATGGAGAAGATTGGTTCATCAAATTTGGCCGTTTTTGAGCATTTTTCAAAAAACGAAGGTCACGTGACTTTTCGGAACCAAATGTGGTTCCGAAAAGTCACGTGGTCTTCAGAATTAGTTTTACTTACAGCCGTATAAAAGTAAATTACTGAACCAAATTCAAGTATTTTTTTAAAAACAATTATTCATGAGTATTTGGTGAAAAAGACTATGTATTCAGTTTATGGATGCAAGTTGTAAATAATGATGAAAAATCGAACGTAAGATTCGCATTCAGAGAGTCCGTGCACAGAAGCGTGTTTTACGGCGCATCAGCGTGGGGAGCTAGCGGGTAAACCTTGGGGGCATGTCCCGCACAGCCGGTGCAGTGTCTCACCGGGCCAGAGAGACAAACCACGGAGGCATGAACTCGGAGCCTGTGGAGCAGTGTTCTCCAACTCTGAAAATTAAAGGTTGGTTCTTGGGGGCAGGAAACAATGCGAGCGCGAAGCACAAAGTCCTTACGGCGTGGGGTCTGGGGCACGCTTAAGGGCCCCGGTAAAATTTTTTACTCTACATGCTCTGTAATGCATTCTGAGATGATTCCTGATGGCAACTTCTCTTGTTTTCTAAATAAAAAAGTTTTAAACATTGTAAGGAAATTTTTAATTTTTTTGGTTCACTCTTGCAGTAACAGGTTTTGTCTTAAACAACAGCAGTTTCCCTTAACTTGTTTTTTCACTCGCCGGCCGGAAGAATCAACCAAAATTTTGGGTCGACTAGCCCACATGCAACAATTTTGGAAATGTAAAAAAAAAAAAAAAAAAAAAAAAAAAAAATGAAGTTTGTGAAATTGCGTTTTTGGACGATCTTTTTTCATAATTTATGCCCTTAATAATAGTGTTTTCATCAACAGCAATTTTTATAGGTTCGTAATGTGAGGATCGGTTTGAAAGAACTTCTTTTGCACTGAAATCTTCGTGATTTATAACGATCGGTCGACGACGCACATTGGGAAAAGATTTGTTGTGGCGAGAGCGATGTGTTTATGAGTACGAGGTTGTAATTTTGCATTAAATATAACAAGAACGAGGTTAACATTAGACTCCATCGCGCGGTTTTTGCCCCTGGAAATTCGAGTTGTACACATGTATGTTTCCCTACTCGCCTTCGTGTTATTGTACGGAACATGGAGGAAAGAGCCAGACTATTAATGTGCATGGGTGTTTTACTGGAAATAAACGATCGCAATCGCGGCATTAAATCTAGCATTGTCAAACCATTTTTCCTGTCAAACCGTGTGGATGTAAAGTTATTTTAATAACTTTATAACAGGCAGACAGGTAGGCCGCGTGAAACTTTGGTTTTAATAGAAAGTACTGTGGTCTTTCTTGTTTCTAAACTATTTCTGTTGTAAATTTACAATGCAGAGTCAAAAAATGTAAACGTGGCGGCAACATTTTAAAGCTTGGCGGCGATTATAAAGCGTGGCGCTCGCTGCAGAAAGCGTGGCGGTGCACCACGGCTTTTCTATAGGTTGGAGAACACTGGTGGAGGGGTAGGGAGCCAGACCATTGATTACGTTTTGTTTTACGAGGGTTTTAGTCTGTAGCCCTAGCTATTATCCCCTAACTATTGTCACGTTACGTGATGCCTGAGCTACACACGCGGCGGGACGACGACGAATAGCTGCACGGTGTGGATCGGACTGTTTGTGTCGGTTTTTTTAATTACACGTGAATTTGTGCTTGATGGATATGAAGACTGGATCCTTATGCCTCGCCATTGTTATAATGAATAAATAAACAGATCACTAGTCTACTTAAAACAATGTCACGTAAACTTGACAGTTGCAGCAGCTGGAAAAGCGTATACGCTGACCTTTGACCGCGTTTTGTTTTTTTCACATTTTTCGTTAATTACGTGACATTTTGATGATTTTTGTTTTACAACAACCATCAAAAAATAATTTTCTGTGATTCAACATCACATAATTAGGTAAACAGTAAGCCGGTGTGTCCCATTAACCAATAGCACAAACAAAATTATGCATTCTGAGCAAGCAAGTTTTACAGAGTAAATCTTTTTGGCTTGAACACAGAAAAATTAACTAGAGCGGGATTTGAATCAACAACCTCCGGATTAACTTGCTGGCGCTCTACCAACTAGGCTATCTAGCCCATTGTTGGCGGTCTCCCCATTTTGTCAATCTTTGTTCGGGGTGCCAGTCAGAAGCCATACAACCATTAACTGCCGTGTAGCCAGGGATCACACCCAAGTTTAGGATACAACCTGGGAAGCGGCAGCTCAGTAAATTACATTAAATACAATGCACCATCAAGTTAGGCATCAACCATTGCATACACACTTATTTTATATGCATGTAGCGCTCGCATAACCAGGCTGATACCCCGACTACTACTTGTAACTGAAAAAAAAGGGTATTCAAGTGCAGACCAATTGGCACCGCATGTAGTTTGTTCAGTAGTATTATCCCAACAACTGCAGGCGAAAGTTATGTGTTAACAGTCAATTATAAGGTTTACATTTGTGTTTGGAGTTTTATGGTAATTGTTAATTAAAGTCTTTTTAAAAAACAAAACAATAAGTAGGCCAAGGGTGTTGCAAGTTTAAATGCAGGCTGGGATCCTAAGCTTTTTTGTGTACATGGCCTAATGTTAAAATTGTTTTTCTTCATTTTCCCATGAAAACAAAAATTGGCCACTACATTGGTATTAGTCAATGTACTGAGGATTATAAATGATCATGGTTTACTGTGCGGGCTGCAATTTGTTTTTGACAACGAATCAAATAGCTGCCTATTACTATTATTAGATCTGCAACTCACTGAAAAAATATCTTATAATTCCTTAATAATCTACAGAGGGAGTAACATCATAAGAAGCAATGTCAGCATTTGTATATTATGTTGGTTCCAATTTGGAACAAAATTTGAAAACAGCATGTCAACCGGAGACAGCCGTTCTTAAAAATATGTTTACTTCTTATTCTTGCTATACTTTAATTGTCATGGTTTCCCTGCTGTACATATTGCCCATTCATATATACACATATTTTTTACACAGATGCCATTTTGAGCAATGCATTATGGGTGTCTGAATTTTATGCAAATGAGGACATGAATAATCATGATTTAATTCATATTCATGTTCACACTCATGAATAATTAATTTCTTAATTAATATTCATGAATATGTTAATACATCAAAGTTTTCCTTTTGCTTATTATAATTAATGTGTCACCTGATTTAACAAATAAGGTCCAAATTCATTTCTTTTCAACCCAAAATCTTTGTCAAGCAATAATTGCTTCCTAGCTGCACAACAGTGCTCTGTAGGCTGCCTAAGTGCATTATGCACATTTATCGTACATGTTATACATAACAACCATGAAGATATAATCTGGTTTGACAGTCTGTTTTCTTTTTATATTAACTGCAAAAAGTAGTAAGGGGTGGGTTTGCATCTCCAACCTACATGTAGAAGACGTATGCAATCGTCTCCTGTTCAGAAACCATCGATTCTTCATGCACTTTTTCATAAATTTCAATGCATTATAAAGTAACCTACATGTACATAGTGCATCTGTAAACATTATATTTTGCACAACTGTTTTCATCATATACCAAGTACAGAGGGTGCATTGTTTTTGCTGTCTTAACTCTTTTCTGGCAGGTGAACGAACTCTGTATACAGATACAAGTACTGCATCATGTTATGACTATGAGCAGTACACACAGATGTATAATTATTATTCTTGGTCAGAAAAAATACAATACAATACCTAAAATACCCAAATCGAGCTACATATATAACATTCATCTTAAAGAGGGCAAGTCCTTAATTTTCATTTTGCGAAGAGCACTTCCATTGGAAAATCTTAAAGTCTATGGGAAATTTTTGAAGGGGCACCGAGGCCAAGACCAAGGGGCAACAAAGGTCATGGCCTCAGTGGTCCACGTGTAATTCCAGGCCTGTGATACAATCAAATATGAACACATGACATTTGAGCCATACATTCATCATGCATGACTCATCTTTGTGTTACTATTCTCCTCAGTGTTGCCATGGTAGCATTGTTTTAACACTCCAGTTTTCAAAATGAATTCTAAGCATGTCAATGTAAAATCATAAAGAGACCTTGAACCCCCCCCCAAAAAAAAAAACAACAACATCCCACCCCAAAACAAACCAAAACACCACCGCATAAGTTGTGAGCAGCAGTGTTTTTGTATGGAAAAATGACTGTGAACTTAGTGTAAAGTATTTGATTTTGAATATTATGGAAGTTTGTAACATATGTAAGTGTTATTATTTGTTTGTAAAGAAATGCATACTCAGTATTTTCTTGAGTTCTGTGAAAAAATCCATGCAGGGACCAATCATGTGGTTGCTAGACATCATTTTCAGTTCAAATGTATAATGTATACATGTAGCACAACCCAATATGCAGTCTAGTCTTACTAAAAAAGGTGTGTTGAAAAAGTCAACAATATTAGCCATGTCTGGGCGTATGGCATTATGGTGATAATACAAAAATGTATCTGAAGAGTTAACCATCTGAAATTCCTACATGTAGTACAATTTACCATTTGCAATGTTGTGTGCTTTTGAGTAAGAAATTGAAGAAACGGGGATTGGCTATTATGAAACAAAAAGGGGAAGGGGTGCTTGGCCATTGCCACACTCTGCAGGGCTCAAATTCGGGGGTAAAATCCACAAGACCACAACATGGCTTGTAGCTCAGAATGTTTACTGGACCAAAATTCTTTTTTTACAATCTGACCAGATTTGAAATGAGAAATAACCTACCGGTTCACAGTTTAAGATTTGTACTGTTTTAATTTGAACAAGCACAAAGGGAAGATTGATCTTACTTGGATTATTGGTATTAAATATATTTCAATACTCAACAGAATTGAAAGATAGTATCAAACTGAGAGTGCAGTCAGTCTGCATTTGAACAAAAAACGTTTAATGCTCCAATGCTTAAATCACTTTCCTCGGGCCTGCGGTCCAGTGAAAATTACGAGCCCTGCTCTGTGCATTTACCAAGTTGCATGTCGCACTGTTTTAGTATTTTCTACCCTCTCGTTTTTCTTTACCTAGAGAGACACGCAGTTTATGTTTGATATATTTTGCACAGGTAGTTTGGTTTAGTGCATCACAAGTAACTGACCAGTTGGGGCCACTACATGTGTAGTAGATTGCTCCCCTTCTGTCCTGCGAGCAAGCCATGAGTACAGTTGGTAGCAACGAATCCACAAGAAAAGTGAGTATATATTTTGTGAGGTCTACCCATACTTTTGGTTTGATCTTAAAGGAACGTTACAGAATTGGTAAGAAAAAACTTGTAAAATGTACTTTTTGATCACAGATTTACATAAAACTTACACAGTCTAATGATGATGATGGTAGAAAACATCCCTTGAAATATTTCTGTCTGAAATGCCATATTTGATGAGAAATGAATAAACTAATTTTCCGATTGGAGTTTATCGCTCAGTGAGCATTTTATTCATTTGTTGAATCTATATGATTTCATGCAAATGTGTAATTGGTTTTTCACTATTTTCTCGTGACCCAGATGGCCGATCGATCTCAAACTTCTACAGGTTTGTCAGTTTATGTATATGGTGGATTACATAAAGTGCTTACACTGCCAACAACTGTTTTGTTACAAAACCAATTCTGTAATGTTCCTTTTAACAGTGATGAGTGAT
Source organism: Pycnopodia helianthoides (assembly GCA_032158295.1). NCBI lineage: Eukaryota > Metazoa > Echinodermata > Asteroidea > Forcipulatida > Asteriidae > Pycnopodia > Pycnopodia helianthoides. The sequence goes on along the minus strand of CM063248.1, from coordinate 1,355,973 downwards.
AAGTACAGCAAACTAAGTTCTTTTTTAGTTCTGCAGGAAGACTTAACAGGATTCAAACCTAGCCCCCCCCCCTCCATTTTAGAGCTGGGTTCAATTTCAAAGAGCTGCTTAAGCAGAAAATATTGCTGAACAATTTTCTGCTTAGCAGAAATGAGCAGTTGGTTTGATCTTAACAGTGATGAGTGATAAGTGCAGCAAACTAAGTTCCTTTTTAGTTCTGCAGGAAGAATTTACAGGATTCAAACCCACACCCCCCCCCCATTCTACAGCTGGGCCCAATTTCATAGAGCTGCTTAAGCAGAAAATATTGCTTAACAATTTTTTGCTTAGCAGAAATGAATAGGATACCAATCAAATATTGTACATGTGACATTGTAGTTTTGCCGGTAACCTTATTCTGGTAAGCATAATTTTGTTGTGCTTGGCTACTTTTTGTGCTTAAGCACCTCTGAAATTTGGCCCTGATGTCTTAGCCACCCACTTGTCCACCATAGGCCAGTTTGAATCCTTTTGATTACATTGGGTCGAAAAACTACCATTTGCTTTTACATGTACCTCAAATTTTTAAGCCTTTACTCGCATCCGTATGAATAAAATGAATCAAATGCTTTTACTGGAAAAGCATTTTTACTCAAATCTGAAAGTATTTACTTGTTACGTTTGAGCTTTTGCTAAGTGCTTGCTTTGTTTGGTATGAAAAAAGGGAGTAATTGCTTTGGATATGGAGCATTTACTGGATTCCTGATTGTTATAAACTGTTAGTCCGTGCAATGATCCACAAGTATGAAGCATTTACTGCCATTTCAACTAGCCAATGCTGAACAGTAAAACTTCACTTTCATCTGTATGAATTCAAGCATTTGTTTTTTCTTTAATGCTTTTACTCTTAATTAAATACGATAGTGATACTTTTTGTTTAAACTTCTCAGCATTTACTAGTTTTTATCAATGCATGGTAAAACCCAAACAATATTCTTTTTCCCAAAGCATATATTGCATAAATTTGTTCAACCCATTTACGTAGTGTAAAGCTAGTGTAGTGTACAAGTTAGCTTCATTTTGCCTGATTTTGATAGATTTATCATTGAATAGCCAAACCACTTTGATGTGTATGCTTTTCCCTGTTGCTTGGGTTAAGAGTTAGGAGTTTTAAGCTTTTAAATGGATGGAGGATTTTTTAATAAAAAAAATAAATAAAACTGTTCTTTTTCACCCACCAATTCTGCAGATGCCAACTGGATCCTCAAGAAGGTAAGTTCATTTCATTTATAATCCGGGCTCAAATTTCATAGAGCTGCGTAAGCAGCAAAATTTTGCTTAACAAGTTTTTGCTAAGCAAAAATAAGCAGAAACCAGTCACAGAAGGTACATGTGACATGGTATTTTGCTGGTAACCTTTTCATGATAAGCTAAAGCCTTGAGTAATGTTATGTTAGAAAGTGCACATTATTATAAAATTGTTTTGTGCTGAGCTACAATTTGCACTTGAGCAACTCATCTCTATGAAGTTTGCCCAGGTTGTAATTAGGTCGAGAAAATGATGAAAATGCTCAATGAAAGCAACTTGGTTGGCAATCAAAAGATTTGAAAATCTATAAAAATAACATGCTTATTAAAGGAACATTACAGAATTGGTAAGAACAAATATACTTTTTGATCACAGATTTACATAAAACTTACACGGTCTAATGATGATGATAGAAGAAAACATTCCTTGAAATATTTCTGTCTGAAATGCCATATTTGATGAGAAATGAATAAACTAACTTGCCGATTGGAGTTTATCGCTCAGTGAGCGTTTTATTCATTTGTTGAATCTATACGATTTCATGCAAAATGTGTAATCGGTTTTTCACTATTTTCTCTCGACCCAGATGGCCGATTAATCTCAAACTTCTACAGGTTTGTCAGATTTATGTATATGGTGGATTACATAAAGTGCTTACACTGCCAGCAACTGTTTTGTTAGCAAAACCAATTCTGTAATGTTCCTTTAAATCTATTTCAATGCATAAATGCCAAAAGCACAATTTCTTAATGATTTGGCAGGCACTTCAGCTTCCATTACAACCTGTACAAATATGTCTGAACTAATGGGTTTAAGTTTGTTTTTTTTGTGCGTGAAAAATTTGGCTTGTAATAAACAGTAGGCCTACTGTTAAGTGAGAACTCTGCTGGGCTGATTCTCCACTGAGGCAGTGAAGGCAATCGCCTCCGTGCTCCTTGGTCATCCCCTCGGTACAACTTGAAATGTTCCAGTAGAAATTGTATTTTCCTAATGAAGGTGCATTTTATTAATGAAAAAATTGAATTTGCCTTTACAAGAATGAAATATCAGACTTGCATATCCCACCAACGGTCCCATCATGTACATTAGGGTTCGAAATTTAAACAGGACCCAAGGCCCGAGACTTTAACATCGGGCGAGTAAAGTCATGAACTGAACAAGTCTGGCGGTCTTGTGTTTTTGTTCAAATGTTGACTTTTTAGTCTGATAAATCTCTTTCAGCTCTATGTAGTATTGAATTGTTCATATCCATTATATAAAGGAGAGAAACCTACTCTAAGTGCTTGTTCAAATTCAAACAGTTCAAATGTTAAAATGTGTTTTCTCATTTCAGTTTTGGTTTTTAAAATAATTCTGATCCAGTTTGGAACTATAAGCCCTGTTGTCGTGCAGAATTTCTCCCAAATTTAAGCCATGTATATATCATCCTCAATCGTACTTCCTGTGATTGTCTTTCCCTCCAGAAAAGCCAGGGTGCCTCATCACATAACAAGGCAGCCCTTATTAGTCGATGATGACATCATAGCTTCTGACATTGAAGACGCGATGGACGTAGAGCCTTCATTCTTTGATCCTGGTACCCCGAGCACAAGCAGTGAGGCGGTGTGCAATGGGGCTGGTACCGGTGAGGATAGCACCAAGGAGGAGGAGGAGACAAAGACAAAGAGGACCCTGTCCTCCCAGAGGGTAAGCCGAAACGTAAAGAGCCTCTGGTAGACAAGGGTTTTCCTTTTCGCATTGGGAGCCAATATGGGCCAATTGCAGGCCTAGAAGGGAGCGTCTCAAAATCGGAATGGTAGGAACGTTCTAATTGGATGAGATAAGTATTCCAGTGTGTACTTCTGGATCGCTCTGTTGGACCACCGAAATGTTCCACTGGTGCAATCACAATACTAATGCACATATTCACTCGTGTAGGATTGCTTCTGTACTTTGGAACAATGATGTGGTCCAGCTGAACGTTCTGGTGGTCCAGTGGATTGCAGGCGTGTGCCCATGGGAACATTCTTTTGCGCCAAGAACATGCCCAAATTTTGAGAATTGTCCCTAAGCATAAACACTAAGTTGTTTTATGTTAAATCCAACTGTGTGCAAATTGTTTTCTCACATGCAGTATCCCAGTCTAATGTGAACACATACATTTTACACAATTGTGCACTTATTAATTTATTTTATTTCCTGAAACAGGAACAGTAATTGTCCAGCCCGAGGCTGTCCCAGATAATGAAAGCGACTTTGAAGGACCGGAGTTCAAATCCAAAGTCCGAACCAGACGCATGGCACAAAAAGGTGATATATTTTGCATTTGTAGAAACGCTCACAGCTTTTTACAGTGAAGGGGAAAATTACTAATTGACTTTTGAACTTTTGAGTCCCTGGGTCTGTCGAGTTATTCTCCCTCCTAATAAAAACACCCCTACACAGGTGTAATTTTCAAAGCGTCCGATCATCAATCTTGAAAAAATGTCCCTACACCTCTCAGCAAATAGGACCATTTATTTCAGGGTCTTTGTCATCCAAAAAGTTGGAAGCCAACAACCCTCAGGTCACAATTGGGCAACATTTTTACACTGAAACACTTTCTGGGGCTCTCAAATCTGTCTAATATGGAATATTTTGAGAGGCTACACAAAATTAATGAGCTCGATGATCTGTTTTCTCCTTATTTGGTGGGGTGCACCCTTCTGAAACAAGCTCATGCTCAAAATCACTTCAGCGATGGAGAATGATCTTGTACCTCTGCTGCCACCTAGTGTCCATTTTAAATAGTATCCATTTAGTGTCCATGTAGACAAATGTATACTGCTATTTTTTAATTTGGCTTTACCTTTTGTGGTAAAACTGAAGATGACACAAAATCTTTTCAAAAAAACACGCTGTATAATTTGTAAAACTTGAATTCAGGGAATTTAAAAAAAAGGTTCTGCTTTTGAGAAACCAAATTCCTACTCCTTTCTAATTAATTTGTTCAGTTTTTTTTTTCATTTTGCTTTATATACTGATGTATGTTGTGTATGAACAGGGACCATTTTCAGAAACCTGTTCAGCTGGAAAAATTGCTTAGCACTGAACAATCTTGCTTAGCATAGTTGGGTTACCAGCCAGAATACCATGCAATGCATAATGTTTATAACTGGTTCACTGCTAATTTCTGCTGAGCAGAAAAGTTTGATGATGTCTGCCTAACAATTTTATGAAATTGGGGCAACAGGACCCATGGCTAACGGCCCTTATACAGGATCGAAATTATCAAAGACCAGTATCTGAGCTTTATGTGACCCAACATTTACGTGAAATAACATCTTTGTAAGTTTAAGCTCAATCGGTCATCGGAGTCACATGAAAAAAAGTGAAGAAAACAAAAACTTCTTGTTCTTACTGTTTCAAAACATAGAGTTTTGGTCTTTTGAGATTAAAACCAATAATTTTACTAATTTCTCAAAAACTACAGCAATTGAAGCAAAAATATTTCAAGTTTTCCGCGATTATATACCATGTAAGTTTTGTGCCAATCTGGGAGCATTAATTTTGTCAATCTTACCGATGTTGTGCATACATTTTTTAACACCACAGGACAGAACTCTAAATTTTGTTGTGGTTTGTTTTTCTATGTGTAGAAACTGACATCGAGAAGGCTCATTGCACATCATGTCATAAGCAGGTCAACCATTTGGACTCTCGATCATTCAAACCACATCCCATACTGAAGGTCATTCTGTGCAGGGTGAGTCATAAACTCTGTCATAGTTTACAGACCTTTGGTTTGTCAGGATTTTTCCAGACTTCATGATTGTTGTCGTTGATTTTGCTTGAGAGATTCTCTTGAGAGAGATGAATAAGCAATAGACCCCCCTTGCATATGACGTCACAAGCTCAAACAGCGCCCTCACTGGTGTTAATGAAGATCTATCATTGGCTGAGAGTTGTGCTTGGCCCGTATGCGCTTGTACGCTTCCATTGTTTGACGTCAACATTGGCAGCCTATACAAGGGGCCTATGTAGCGAGGACACAAAACCTCTAGACTTCAATCTGTGATAATCAAGAGGGTCTGCAAACCTCCAAAATGTATCCTCCTGTTACTTCAAAAGGCCTCATTTCCAGACCAAGAGCGTACTGCTCTTTTTAAATTTTTTATTTTAGTACAATCACACTGCTGAGTGTTGATTCATTGAGTTGTATGACATTTTAGAGACCAATGTATACACCTAATTTTGTAGAGCTGCAGAAAATATTGCTTAACAAATTTCTGATGCCAGTCACAAATTGTACACGGGACATGCTGTTATGGGCTGGTAACCTTAATCTGGTAAGCATAATTGTTTTTGTGCTTAGCTACTTTTTGTGCTTAAGCAGCAGAAAAAACAGGGCCCTAGGCCCAGTTTCAAAAAGCTGCTTTAAAAGCAAACATTTTCTGTTAAGGAAAAATGAGCAGGATACCAGTCACAGGTGGTACATGTGAGTTGTTATTGTGGCTGGTAACCTTATTGTGGTAAGCATAATTTGATTGTGCTTAACTACTTTTTTGTGCTTAAGCAGCTCTACGTAATTAGGGCCTGGCTGAATTAAGGCAATTTGAGAAAAGAGTATTGTTCAAGGATTTGATTTCTAAATATTCAGGATTGACCTCAAGTAATTTGAATTATTAAACACTTTGAACTAATGAGAAGCATTTGGACAGAATGTTGTCTGAATTTGTCATTTCAGGACTTTTTGAACTACTTTCTTTTCAGAGATGCTTTGACTACTACGAGAGTGGTAAATTCAGTCAAGATGATGAAGGGATTGACGAGCAGTGCCGTTGGTGTGCTGAGGGTGGTAGTCTCATATGCTGTGATTTCTGCAACAATGCCTTCTGCAAAAAATGCATCAAGCATAACCTTGGACGAAGCACCCTCTCTGCCCTGATCAACAGCGAAGACACAAAGTGGCGTTGCTTTGCCTGTGACCCCAAACCCCTCCAGGAGCTGCGTGTGAAGTGCAAAAGTGTTCTTGAGGGCTTGAACAAGCTGGCAACACAGAAACCGTCCAAATCACGCCGACGTCAAATGGGCGACAGCGTAATGGCTTCAGAGGCTGATGACAGTTCCCAGCTCCTCCACGCGAGCATTAGCAAAGTTAGCGTTAATCTCCAATTTAAACCCAGCCACCCAACTTTGGAGATCAGCTCAGATGGTTTGAGAATCTTAAGACCTCAGGAAGGAGATCGCTGGGGACTCAAGATGGCGTTGTGGATCATGCGGAGCCTGAAGCGAACCGCAGCAAAAGCAGAGAAAGAAATTACCAAGAGACTAGATGCCAAACCAGACAAGGACACAAATTTGTCAAAAGGGGGCACGGTGCAATTAGACTTTTCCAGGAAGTGGATGTTGATAAAAATGGGGAACAAAAGTTTGAAGAAGATGCAGCAGCAACACAATGGCCAAACATCACATGATTCCAAAACAGAACTCAATCAGTCAGAGCTCTCAAGCAGCAAAGAAACTGTCAGAAAGCAAAACGACTCTCCAAACAAAACAAGGTCATCCAATCGGAACAATAAAACTGATGATAAAAGTGACGTGGTGAGTGTCAGTCTGGAGGAAGCTTCACGGTGTGAAGACGTTAAAAACAAATCAGATGAAGAAGAGGAAACTCATAGCGCTTCTTCAGAACAGATCATTGAAGAAACCAGTATTGAAATGGAAAATGTGGATACAAACCAAAATGTGGAAACAGAAGCACTTGAGAAAGATGATGATCAACAGCTGGAAAAAAGTGTAAAAAAAGGAACATCTTGCAAACAAAATGAAGAAAAAGACAGTCAGAGTAAGAGTACAACATCTGATACACATGAAACTGACAAAGAAGAAGCTGAAATGCCAGCAGAAGAAGATCTGGAAGAGGGAGAAGCTGAGGAGAAAGAAAATGAAACCGAAGCTGGAAAAGTTACGGAGAAAGCAAATGCAGGAGGAGAAGATGAGTTGGAGGAAGATCAGGGAGAACGTAGTGATCAAGACATTAACTGTGAGATAGCCCTCATGGATGAAATTGAAGGTATGGTTTCAAATCAATCAGGAGAAGATGAGATGTCAACTCCAAAGAAAGAGAATAAGATAGCTTCCCCTTTCAAAATTACTCCATTGCGCATCAAAATTGAAAAAATCTCCTCCCAGAAGATTGCAAAGTGCAAGGAAGAGTGGTCCAAGTCCCCACGACGACAAAAGACCACACCTAAGAGTCCAAGGCACATTCCCAAGAAGTCCTCGTCCGATTCCTCAGATCTTGATCAAGGAATGGCATCAGATCTTGATCAAGGGATGGCATCAGATCTTGAAAAAGGTGGAAAGAAGGTGGAGTCCTCAAAAACAAAGAAAGTTTCCCAGGAATTGTTTGAGAACAAAGAGAACCAGGAAGGAAGTTCGAATTTAACAGAAACTTCGGATGATGATTCTTCATCATCAAAGGGCTCAGATTGGAAGGCCCCACCACGGCGTTCTGCAAGAAGGCAAAAGGGAGATGGTGAAGAGGACAAAGCAAAGGACCACAGCGAAAAGAAGAAGAAAAAAAGTAAAAAAGATAAAAAGAAAAAAAGAAAAACTCAGGATAAAGATTCAAGTTCTGAAGTTGACTTTCCAAAGACACCGGACTTGAAAAAGAAAACTCACCGAAGGGGGCCTGGACTAGACTCGAGCAACGCAGAGGAAGATTCTGATGATGAGGTTAATCGCCATATCACTCCAAGAAAATCAAAGCAAACACCACGAGGATCCAAAAGATTGAAGATTACGCCAAAGTCATCCCTTGGGTCTGCAGGGAAATCCAAGGCAAAGGTTCGAGATTCAGATTCCTCTAATTTTGATTCTGATCTAGAGAGGCAGATGAAGACATTGTTAAAGGCTCCTGGTGGGAAGAAAAAATCTAAAGATGACAACAATGAGGGAGAATCAGCTCCTGAAGATTCTGATTCTCTGAAAGATTCCGACAATGCAGAATCTAAGAAGCCAAAAGAAAAAGCACCATCAAAAAAGACCAATTCCCCAAAGTCAAAGAAGGACAAGGACTCGGACTCTAGTTCGGATTCTGATGATGAGGATTCAGAGAAAGAAGGAGACCAATCAGGAGATGACATCCAACGTCTGGAGAACAACTCGGATAGTGAACCAGCTCTTCTCGAAGACGGAGAGCATGTAGGAGGAGAGGATATTGACAGTGACTATGAGAATAAGCTGGCTGAGAAACAACTGATGAAAGAAATAGAAGCAGAACTCAATAAAGGAGATAGCGAAGATGATGAAGATGATGATGATGATGAATCTTCAGATGATTCTGAAAAGCCAAAAGGAAAACGCAAGAAGAAGGTTAAAGATAATGACAGTAGTGATGAGTTTGATGCAGCATCAGATGAGGAGGGGAAGACGAGGACGATAACGAAAGCGACAGTGATGAAGAAGAAAGCTCATCAGATGAGAAATCATCAAAGAAGAAAAAGCACGGTAGACGTCACCGCCTTATGAGAGTCAAACTGGGAGAGACCAGCAGTGAAGATAGTGATGAAGACGCTAGTGGCTCAGACTCCAGAAAGAAAAAACTGAAAAAACGAAAACGTGGGCGGGCCACTCAAAGTTCTGACAATGACTCAGATGAGGTTAGACCAAAGAAAGGGGCAAAGAGAAGGCGTGCAAAGAAGAGGTCTTCTTCAAACAGCGAGGAATCCTCAAATGATTTACAAAATGATCGTAGCTATAAACGGGGAAAGGGGAAGAAGAGACGGCGAATCAAGGTGGTAACTGATTCCGACACAGATGATAAAAAAAAGAAAGGATCTGGGAATGTAAGTTTTAATTTGTTAATTTTATCTTTTTAAATGCTCTCATTTCATGGACCATTATGCATGTTAGCATTGAAATGATTTAATTAATTACACTTCCTGTAATGGTATTCAAAATCCACATACTCATTTTCCGGTTATTGATTTTTAAATTCAAGCTGTCTGCAAGAATGAAACTTTCCATCACAAAAATACAGAGGAAATAAAATGTCCCATCCGAAGGCCAAAGCAATTATGGTAAAGTATCTTGCTCAAGGACACAAGTGCTGTGACTGGGATTCGAACCCACATGCTGCTGATCAAGAGCCTTAGAGCTTTAGACCAGTGCTCTTAACCGCTCGGCCACGACTCACCACATTCAACTATAGTTTAAAAATGAAATTTAGGAGAGAGAGAGAGACATGGAAATTTTTAGAAAATAAAAACACAAATAAAAACATTATTTATTCCAAACCATGTGTCTTTAGGACTCCGATCCTGAAAAAGATACCCCGAGCAAACATGGTCGCAAGAAGATCCGGAGGGTGATCTCTAAGGGCAAGCTACAGGAGGAGACAGTGAGGGCAGCAAAGGAGGAGAAAGAACGGCGTAAACGCATCTCTGATAAACGCAAAATGGTAATGTGATCCATTCTTAAGTTGAAATATTATGTGTCATTGAAAACTCCTCATATTGCAAGTAACTTAAAAAGAAATTATTTGATTTGACAGAATGTTATGCTTGATATGGAATATAAAGTAACGCAAATGTGTATGGTTTTCTTCCTAGTGGTTCAAAGATTAAGGATAATCCACTAGCTACTATGGCCACCCCAAACTCCACCCCATCCCCTCCAACCCCCCCCCCCCCCCCAAAAAAAAAAGAAAAGAAAAGGGGGAGATGTTGAAAAAGAATTGGCACGAATAATGTCACATGAAAACAGGTCCTGCAATACAAATAATTTTGTTATGGCCCTACATCGATATGTGGTAGGTAAGCACTGTGTATCTTAATCACTGATGCAGTTATTCCTACAATATTGATGAGCTTAAACGAGGAGACTGAATCCATACAGTAGTTGATTAAACATTCTTCTAATGAAATGATTTGCCCTTTTTGACAACTTATCACAGGTGACGAAAATTTCTGAAGAGGCCGCAGAGAAGATGGGTACAGTAGACGAAGTTATCCTGGAGCATGACTCTGAGACAAAGGAGCCAATACTAGCAGTAGAGAAGTCACTTGCCAAGCAACTGAAACCACATCAGGTCCATTCTTGCTTCATCACTACTACTCCTTCATCACTACTTCCCCTTCATCACGAATACTCCTTCATCACCAATACCCCTTCATCACTACTACCCCATCATCACAACTACCCCTTCATCACTACTACCCCTTCATCACTACTACCCCCATCATCACTACTACCCCTTCATCACTGCTACCCCATCATCACAACTACCCCTTCATCACTACTACCCCTTCATCACTACTACCCCCATCATCACTACTACCCCTTCATCACTACTACCCCTTCATCACTGCTACCCCCATCATCACTACTACCCCTTCATCACTACTACCCCCCCCCCAACACTACTACCCTTTCACTATACTACCCCTTCAAGACTACCTTTGTTTGTTTCCCTTGAACATTTGTCATGATTTTCTGCTTATTGACCCCTTGCACTGTTGTGACATGCAGCTACTTTCTGCCCATGGTCTGCCAATTTGAGAGTCAAATTGCATGTAAAGATATGGTGCGCATCTAAACTACACAGACATCTCCTAAAATATACAAACACAGTAACACGGAAAATCCTAAAAAAACTCTCAAATTGGCGTGAGCAAGATTCTCTGTGTGATGACGTCAAGTGAGTTGGGTCAATTGAATTACTTCTCATTTTGTCTTTCTTTGGCTCTGATTTTTCACCCGGGCCTAATTACGTTGTACTGCTTACCATGGAAATATGCAGTTATTCCGTGGAATCAAATGCTTTCAAGCGGCCATAAGCGCAGAATTCTGTGTAAGCATGAAATTGGACCCTGGTTTTAACTCCCTTCAAATTTGTTTAGCTTTAGACCCTCCTTCCCTTTCCGATGCAGTTATTGAATCTTTAAGTGACCTCTTTATATTCTTTGATTTCCAGGTTGAAGGGGTACAGTTTATGTGGGACTGTACCTATGAGTCATTGGAGAAGGTGGAAGAGAAAGGCTCAGGTTGTATCCTCGCTCATTGCATGGGTCTCGGCAAGACACTACAGGTAGCTTACTGATCCTTACTGATCCATTAATCTCTCATCACCTACTAGGGAATGAGGGTGAGATGGTTGTTTTTTAACAAACTTGTTATCAAGTGTAATATTTCAGACTGGTTTAATGAACTGTTTTCTTGTAATTAATATGCCGAAAGGTAAGTGAACTTTATCCAGAATAGTTTTAAACAGACTTACAGCAAGAGGAAAATTTCAAGCATACCTTAAATTTTGACATGTAACACGTCTTCAACAGAAGAGATCTAATCTAAATTTTTTACATAAATTCAGGGATTTGAAATTTCAGTCTTAAATTTTAAATCGGATTTTTTTATGGCTGCCTGGGGTTAAAAAATGCAGTGAACTACGTATTTCAAACAAAAAAAACATTGGAGGTTCATTGACTTATATGATAAAAATGTTTTTGAAGTGGCCTAGTTCATTAATGTATGTAAATCGCATTGAGAGTTCTCCCACGTCATATTATTATTATTATTATTAAACTTTGAAATTGAAACTTCTCTCCGTCTCTAGGTGATCACGTATTTACACACAATAATGAATGACCCAAAGATTAGCGTCAAGAGTTGCCTGGTGGTGGCCCCACTCAACACCGTGCTCAACTGGGTTGCTGAATTTGAGAAGTGGCTTGGGGAAGATAGTGAAATTGAGGTATATATTGTTTTCTTTGCAAAGCCATGTTTTCTATTTGTTTTATTGAGTCATAAATGTCATTGTTTCAGTGAGCCTAATTTTGCAACTGTTTTTTGAAGAATCGTTCATTTATAAAAGCATTCAGTAATCAGAAACTTGTTTAAAAGTGAAGAAGTGATTGAGCTACCGCTATGTTGTGTTCATTTTATTTTCTGGAAAACCTTGTTCTAATGCGATGCAATCAGCTCGTACTTCAGCCATTTTATGTTTGTGCTTTATTTTACTTTTAAAAAACAAACAAACTCAGTAATGTGAAATTTCCACTTTAAATCTGAAATCAGACTGTTTTTTGGGTGCCTGGTAAAAAAATAAAATGCAGTTGTTTTTCTCAGATTGGGATAAATAATGCTTTTTGATCTAATTCTCCAGCACTAGGATGTAATTTCCACATGCTCCTTTAAAGCTAAAACATGTGGGAAAACCTACCTCTTATTTATTCATTCTGGTTGTGAAGCAAAGGACTCTCAGAAAAGCAAACTTAATCTCTGTACTAGCCAAGAACCCATGGGGAAAATACAGAAAGGAAGTTTCAGTTTAGATGTGGATAAAACCACAGAGAATTACTCAAAGGAAACCCACGCAATCAGGTCGGATTGAAACCCAACCCACATAGTGCCCTCAGCGGGATTCGAACCGGGGTCCTAGAAGTAGAAGGCGAGAAAACAAGCCACTACGCCAGCTTGATCTTAAAATCTGGATCTGAGCTTCAGACTTTTCGTCAGCAATTAACCCTCGGCCCTGTAAACTGCTATTTCATGTTGATGTTCCACTCAGGTATTTGAAATCACAGTCTACAAGACAAACTGGCAGCGAGCGGACGCACTTAAACACTGGCATGACAATGGCGGTGTGATGGTCATGGGTTATACAATGTACAGACAGCTTGCTCTCCATAAGTTTGTCAAGAATAAGAAGCAACGCGCCATTTTTACCAAGACTCTTGCTGATCCAGGTAAGATTAAACAGTGTGTGCTTCGACACTATCTGACACGTTTGCAATGACATCACTCTTCAAACGTCTGGGGAGTACACAATCATCAGAAGTTTGGGTTTCAAGCATGATCATGGCTTGTGCTCAAATCACTGAACTTGGGCCATTGGTTCAGTCAGTAGTTTCAAGACCTATTGATGTCAAGAAGACTTTGCAATAAACAACCCTTGAAAATACTGCCACTGTAGTCTTAAAAATGTTTCTTTAAATCTATTATTCTTCCTTCCCAATTAATTAAGATGTCACTCTCCTCCTCGTACTCTATAAAAGGTCCCGACATTGTTGTGTGTGACGAAGGTCACATGTTGAAGAACGATGCTACTGCAATCTCCAAAGCCCTCAACGCCATCAAGACGCTGAGACGTATCTGCCTGACTGGAACACCTCTGCAGAATAATCTGATAGAATGTAAGGGAAAATCTAGTTGTGTTTTATTTAATTGCCGCCCCCTTGTGTACCTTTGGAGTGACTAACAGACTGGGGATTTATGAAGATTTATCTAAATAAGCCTACTTTCTGTACTTGGAACCAGATAGTAGATTTAGTAGCCATCCAATACCAGAGCTGCCAACTCTCCCTGATTCTGCAGAAAGTTCCCTGTTCTGATGAACAAATTTGAAAATCTCCCTGATTATGGAAACTTTGTCCCTTGTGTTGAATGTAATTCTAAATATCTCCCTGATTGCAAGATGCAAATGTTGGCAGCTCTGCAATACCCCTCGAGACTGCTCGACAATTTTATATTCCTCTCTTTACCCAATTGTCTGGTTTTCTCTACATATTTGGGTCATTACTCTGCCCTGTTTTTTTATTCTATTGTTTTTGTATAAAACTTGATTGAGTCTAGGTTCTTATCATTTTCACGAGTGCTGTTGTTTTTTTAATGTTTTCTTTGTTATCCGAGTCCCATTCTGTGCTCTGATTACCATAGAATTCTGTGCTTAGTTTTCATTTTCCACTTACAGAGTAAGATTTTCTGCGCTAGCTGTGTAAATGGACATGATGTAAGCACAAGCGCAAGCAAAAGTTCATGCTAACCTGTGAGATATAGTTTTCAGTAAAACCTACATTTTTATTATGTTTTAGTGTTCACACGTAAAATGGGCCTCAATGTGTGTTTATGGTAAGGCTGTAAACCAAATTAGTGGCTATGGCTACGACTGTTGCTAAGGGTGTTGCTAAGGACATCCTATACTTCAGCACATGATGGCATGGCGATCTAGCCGTAGTCTTAGCCACAAATTCAGATGTGGTCTGTCTACATTAAAACCAGCAATGGCATATTTAGGTAATTTCTTGTTATGCAATTCTCTCTTGATAGATCACTGCATGGTTGACTTTGTCAAACCAAACCTTCTTGGTACGAGGAAGGAGTTCTTGAATCGTTTTGTCAATCCCATCACCAATGGTCAGTGTGCCGACTCAACACAGAGGGATGTCAAGATCATGAAGAGAAGAGCTCATGTACTGCATGACCTGCTGAATGGTTGTGTACAGGTAGGATCTTATCAAGGGATGGGGAGAGGGACAAGAGGAAGGTTGTTCAGGCCAGATACTTCAGTCTTATAAAAGGCAATCAATTTATTTCTTAGTGAAGGGCACCTCTATGAGGGAAGTCGAAAATTGTACTGGAATGTTTTACAGGCTACATTTAAGAAACAAAACACAAATTTTGTTGGTCTCATTGTAATCATAAACCAATCTTGTTGAGAAATATCAATGATGAATAAGAAATTCAACAAATGTTTATCCCCAAAAAGTAAATGAAATTATATTTTCATCCTCCAGAGAAAGGACTACAGCGCCCTCACCAAATTCCTTCCCCCAAAATACGAGTATGTTGTCTCTGTACGCCTGTCGCCCGTCCAGATCAAGCTCTATGAGTTATATCTCCAGTCCCAGTCTCGTAATGACAGCGGCGAGTTGATGGAGGGGTCATCTAAAGGTTCTGGTTGTGGTTTGTTTGCTGACTACCAGCAACTCATGAGGATATGGACTCATCCTCATGTATTGAAACTCAATGAGATCCGTCAGGAGAAAATTGTGAGTGCTCGGTGGTTTTTCCTTTCTGTTGAGTTTTTGATTTGTTCATAGTGTCTGTTTGAAATGTGTTGAATAGAAATACGTGTAGAGTTGAGTGGTCTGCAGAGTGTTGAGTAGAATGATGTGGAGTGATGAGTAGAATTCTATACTGTTCCTTTTCTGTGACTATATAAACCTTAAACTACTCTGTTCGCTATTACATTGTATATGCATTCTGTAATGCTGTGTTTTTGACAGTGTGGAAATAAATGTGAATTGAATTGAAATTGAATTGAGAATTGTGTAGAGTGCTGAGTAGAATTGTGGAGAGTGTTGAGTAGAATGCTGTTGAGTTTTGAGCCTTATTCTGTAGTGCTGAGTACAAATTTGTTGATGGCAAGTTGCTTGGTTTTTAATTTGAACTGTGTGTTCTGGTTTCTCATGATTCAACAGGCATCTCGTAACTACATGTCCGACTTTGTCACCTCGGCCTCCGAGGATGAAATATCTGACAGTAATGACAGCATCCAGCAGTTTGTGGTTGAAGGTAGCGATGTGGAAGAGATTGTGATCGATTCCGATGAGCCAACAACATCATGTGGGACAACTCGTAGAACTAGGGGTATGCTACAGCAGAACATGAAGGATGAGAAAGACGGGTGGGTGGCAGATTTATTTTGTTATTACAGACCATGTTACATTTGTTTACAGAGAGGTGACCTCGTACATTATAATGCTATTCCTGACGGGCAAGATGCTACACAGGCTCATGGGAAAATTTATATTTTGTGTCGTAATTTTCACATAAATTCAAAATTAACAAAAGCAACAGCTGTACAGTTTTTGAGTTGTCCCCCCTTTCTTCATATCAAAAGTTGAGAAAAATCAGACAGTGCGATCTCCATGAAAGATAAGATTTGTTGTATTCTTCCATTGAGCTGTGTGCAAATGTGCCCGCCGGAAGTCTAGGCTCTGTGGCTCTTTTGTAAACATGTGATGTCACAGGTCACATCGTCTATAGATCTTATGCATATGACTTCATTTGAGTAGGGCGCCCTCGGCTAGAGATCAAAAGAAGATTGCTCATTGGCTCATCCTCTACAAGATCTGAGTTTTCCATTGTTTCGTCCTCGTTTTGCCTCTAAGATGGCAGATGATGGCGTCAATGCATAAGGTCTATTAGATACCTTCTCTGGCAAAACCCAAAACGTCTTCTGCATTTATCATAATATCCAACGGCCATGAAAAGGTTAGAAATTGACCCCAGGGACCAGTTTGAGATTTACATGTCATAATTAAGAGCATTTTCTCTGTATTCTGGTGGAAAAAGAAAAATGTTTAAACATTGTAAAGAACGTTTAAAATATTGACAATAAATACCCAAACCTCATTTTTGGGAATAGCTGTCCACTAGTCAAGGTCAAATGTACACATTACACTGTACAGGAAACATGAGAATAACAGTAAACAAAAAAGGAGCATGACAAAATGGAGAAGTAGGACAGACTAGATTGAGGAAGGAAAGCATTATTTTCCTGTTGCCAAAAGGTTAAGTCTGCCACAAAAATAGGAAATAATAAACCCAACAAAAAGGGTCCCTTTGTTTCATTGCGGAAAAAGGTATAAAAACCTTACGCACATGACGCCCTTTGAGTAGGCAGCCTCAGCTAGAGGTAAAAAAAAGGTTGTTATTGGCTGATTCTGGGTGCTGTACATACGAGATCTGCATTTTCCATTGTTTCATCATTGTTTTACCTCTAAGATGGCGGCGTGATGACGTCAATGCATATGGTCCATTGGTAATAGAAAATAATCTTGCCAATGTTATATTACCCTCCAGAGACAAACCAGAGAAGAAGAAGAAATCGGGGAAGGACTCTGGAGACTCTGACAGCAGTATGGAAATCATCAAAACATGGAAGACAAGAAGCAGATGTCTTGACCCCAATGGTGGTAAGAGAAGTGTATTAACAGACGATGTAAAGGAACAAATAGATTTGTTTCAATTTGAAAGCTCACTGATTAAATTCACAGGCCTAGAATTAAACGGAGGCAATGGCCTTGTTGCCCTGGTCTTGGCCTTGTGTCCCTTTCAAATGTTTCCCACAGTCTTTAAGATTTTCCAATGGAAGTGCCCTTTGCACAATGCAATTGGCCTTGCCTTCTCAAAGATAAAATTCTAGGCTTGGGTTCATAGCAGTACAATCCTCTGGAGAAATACTTCCGTCTGTAATACTATCCAAGTCCAGAAAATGTCAATTGAAGATCTAATAAGTCAAAATACATTTACTTAAAAAATCCAAAACAACTATGTTTTTTCCTTGAACTTCCAGAGAATGTGACCAGATCTCCGTCCCCAGTCCAGATGGCCAAACCCAAATGGTATGATGAGTTTATTCAAGAAGGTGATGAAACCAAGATAGAGCTTAGTGGCAAGCTAGTCCTTCTCTTTGAGGTCCTCAAGCATGCTGAGAGTATTGGAGAGAAAGTGTAAGTTGTCCATTCTCAGGGACGATTTTCTAACTATTATTTTGGGTTTACTCTCAAACCGATATGTGATAAACCCTTTAAGAGAAAGATACAAATTCACAGACTTCTTGGGTGGGATCTGAACCATTCACCTCGCATTCTAGAGCAAATTTCTTCACCACTAGACAGTGAAGAGAGGTCAGATGGAATCCTGTATCATTAGCAATAGGTCATTTAATTGAATTAATTATTGTGTGGACTAGGTTCTTTTTTGTGCGTTACGCAACATATGGTAAATTTTCTTGCTCTTGGACACAAGTGCCACAATATCAATAATTATATTAATAATTGTGGCTTCTTAAATAGTGCTTAAGTCCGTCACTCAGTGACGTTCATGGCATATTACCCCTGTTCACTGGGCCAATTATTCCATTCATTAAACCATCTCAGCTCTCTTGGGATTATACAGCCTGTGCTGCCAAGTATGTAGCGCACTAAGCTAATTCAATCACAAGAACCATCTCTACCCTCACAGGTAGCCATAACCCTGGGTGAAGAGAAGCAATTATAGTTAAGTGTCTTGCTCAAGGACACAATTGTCATGACCGGGATTCGAACCCACACCCTGATGACTAAGCCACCAGAACTTGAGTCCGATGCACTAAATTGCTCGGCCATGACACGTAATGGCCGGTAACCGAACCCACACTCTGACAACACCAGAACTTGATTCAAGAAGACGAGGCGGGTATCTCAATCGTACTTGTTAATTTAAAAGATAAATAAAAAATAATCGTTCTGAATTTGTTTTTCTGGAGCAGACTTGTGTTTAGTCAAAGTCTACTGTCCCTGGATCTAATTGAAGACATGCTGCAGAGTCTAGAAGACAAGGCACAGCAGGAACGAGAAGATGGCAGTCAAGATTTGGACAAACAAGTAAGACAATCCATATGTATACATTGGGTAATCTTAAAAAAGGAAAGGAACCAGGAGAAGGAAAAGACTGAATTGGGTATTCATGGTTTT
Organism: Pycnopodia helianthoides; assembly: GCA_032158295.1. Taxonomy (NCBI): domain Eukaryota; kingdom Metazoa; phylum Echinodermata; class Asteroidea; order Forcipulatida; family Asteriidae; genus Pycnopodia; species Pycnopodia helianthoides. The sequence continues at coordinate 1,337,418 of CM063248.1, read as the reverse complement.
TCAATTTCAAACAAAGAATTTACTGAAAACACCACCTCCAATGCCCACCAGCGTGCCATCGATTGTGTAATAATAATCTCAAAATGGCTCACCGAGATAGTTACTGCTTACTCAAGTAATGTCCTGAAATAAGCTCGTTTAAAAACATTTATTGACCCAATGCACCTGACGTCATCACCCAGTATAGATCCTAGTTGCCCCATTTTTGGAGTCTAATTCACATGTGTTACTGTGCACGCATATTTTAGGCAGCATTCTCACAGCTGCACACTAATTCTTTATATACGCTTCACTCTAATGAGCAATTTCAAACTTTATCTGAATTCAGATTTTTATTTCTTCCTTGTGGGATTTTTTAAAATTTTTATATATATACATGAAGACATCTTACTCTTTGATCTACTTCTCTAGTGCTGAGGATACTGTTCCCAGAAGCTCCTTGAAATCTATAACTCCAGGGGTTACCAAAAGTTGGAAATGTCATCATTTCAACATACCTTCTCAAATTTGAATACTAGTTTCAGTCTTTTTAATCAGGGGTGACTTTAACCTCTAAATTTAACTCCCAAAATGATTAACCATGGGCAGACAGTAAACGTAGTGTGACGTCAGTCCGAGGGATCAAAAGAGGAACAACAATGTGTACAGCTGGTATTGACACTTTTTTTCTGCTACAAAATGTTTGTAAAGGTTGGAGGAATTGGATCCTGGGTCAAAGGTGAAGATTATTTCCGCATGGACGGTTCTACCTCCGCAGCATTCCGCAAGACCTGGGCGGAGACATTCAACAAAGTGAAGAATTACAGGTGAGTGCTAGATGCTCCATTAAGTTTTTGTCAAGAAATTGATTTTACTGATTTCACCAATCAGGGATTTATAGACAGTGTGTTCACAACCAAACTGCTTTAGGTCATTTGCGAATGCAGGGATGAGAAATTCAAGACTTCTCAATTCAGACTTCTTAATTCTTAAACTACGCTCACTTACATTCATTCTTTAACTGACATATTGGCACTCTGTAAACATCGTTGTTGGAAGATGAGTGTGAAGTGTGACAGGATTTACTCCTGGGTTATGCCCAAAGACACAAGTTTCAAGACCGTAATTCAAACCCAGATTCTGACAACTCAGCCATAAGACCTGGGGTGCGATAGGCTTAGACCGCTGGGCCTTGACACACTACAAAAAAGTACTAAACACAACATCCTGAATTCAAGTTATAAAACTGGTTACAATGTTGTTTTTTCAGGGCAAGACTGTTTCTAATCTCCACAAAAGCGGGTTCTCTTGGGACGAATTTAATCGGAGCCAACCGTGTCATCATTTTTGATGCCTCCTGGAATCCCAGTCACGATATTCAGTCGATTTTCAGAGTTTATCGGTTTGGCCAGACGAGGGCGGTTTACATCTACAGATTCGTTGCACAGGTAAGACTTAGAAAATCAATTTCTAATTAATCTCTCAATTTTTCAAAGATTTGTGTTCATGAAAGAGGTACACTCTTTGTTTTTTTTTAAGCTCTGTTTTTTTTTTTTTTTTCTTCTGTTTTTTTTTTTTTTGGGGGGGAAGGTTTAGTAACAAACTTTTAGGGATAAGCCTGTTGTTTGTGCTCATTGAAAATGTTTCTACTGGAAGATTTAATCTTGTTTAAATATCAACTTGAACGAAATTAACATTAATGTTATTTTGTTATAGAAAGGTAAACAAGTGCGTAGTGATTACATATAATTAAGTAAAACTCAATAAAAAATAGTTTCATAATCTAAAAACCCTACACTTTGATCAGTTCTAGGAATCAAAACAGCACTGTGACATCAGATTATGGACTTTATCGAAACAAGACAATGGAAAATGCATAGCAATGAAGATAAATAACTTTCATGTAGTCGTAAAATAAGTCACAACACAGACTGTTTTTACGCTGGTTTTCTGAGGCAATGGTACTTCAATGTTCATTTCACTTTTTATGGGTCTTTACTGGGAACCATGCAGGGCGCCGCTAATGGCCAAAAAAAACAACACATGATCAAAAATCAAGAGGGGGGGCCAGTTTTTTTGATAAAATTTCAAAAAAAATTACAGGGAGGAAAGCTTCACACTTATGACCAAATAATAACTAAACACAAAATCAACATGGATAAATAGTCAGATTAGTTTGAGTGATTTCGTTCAAGTTGATCTTGAGTGATTTGGTTCAAGGCGGATGTGACCTAGTCACATTAAAGACATCTCAAACACATCTCAAGTATAACAAGATCTTTTTCTTTTCAGAACCATTCCATAGTTTATGGTGCCACCTGTAAATCTATTTATTATATTATTAATATCAGGCATGCAACTTTTCCTCGGATCAGCTGATTTCCTCTTTTTTTATTCTCAGTTTTACCTTTCAAAACTGAAAAAAAAAATGTACAAAATCTTTGAAATGTTGTAATTTCCTCTTTTTTCGTTAAGTTACAGTTGCATGCATGTACTATGTAAATCCTCAGATTGTATTTCGTTCTTCTTTTGGTTTCAGGGTACAATGGAAGAGAAGATCTATGAACGACAGGTAAATTTTATTTCCAGACTTTCAGAATAAATGTTCAGGTTTTTAATAACAGATTATCTCTTGTACTCGTACTCCTAATTGCGGCCCCAAAGTGGCTTTCACCAATATTCCCCAAATGGTTGATTGGTTGATGCATTTGACTTTGTCTTATTCAACAGAGAAACTTTATTGTAGAAAACAGATTGCAATAATTGTAGTATGTTCTTTAAGCCTAGTAGTGTCCAAGCTGATTAAATTGGCTCCATTTTCAGAATGTGTATTGGCAGGGCCAATTAAAGCAGCCCAATTTCTCAAATTGGGCTACAACACCAAGTGACCTTAGAATCACATTTGTGAAAGTTTCAGTTGTGACCCACATAAAGTTTGTGAAGTCTGCTTTAAACTTGTGTATGCCTTGACTGCTGTCATTGTTTCTTGAGATCTGATAAAACCCTAAAAACTTTAAGCAGGCCTTCCATGATTATGCCTGAAAGTTTAGACTGCAATGGATGGTAACGTTTTTTCCCTGTTTTTGTTGTACCTAGGTAACTAAGCAGTCTCTGTCTTGCCGTGTGGTGGATGAGCATCAGATAGAACGGCATTTCACTGCCGCTGACCTTTCTGATCTTTACACTTTCACCCCTGAAGGGCTGGATGACCCCAACAAGCCGGAACGAGAAACACCAGTGCTACCCAAGGTGTGTTTGTTTTCTTCTTTGCTAATACTATGTACAGACCAAACGGCTATCATAATAGTTGTTTACATTGTACTTTCTTCTAGAGTTGTGAAGTGCCAAGGTGTAAGTAAATAAGGAACAGCTTTGCGGCGACACCATGTAAATAATTTCTTTTACTGAACACTTTGAACAGTATACAAATATAGACCGCTTTGTTGGCTATGATTAAAACTATGGGCAGTAGAAGTTTTTAATGTAGGCCTGAAGATACCTGTGAAGAGAAGAAGATCAAGGAATCTTAGTTTTAGATTTTGGAGGAAAACCCAACTGGGGAAACCCTTGCAATCAGATGGGGACTAAGAATCCAATCCACATGCAAGGCTCTGGTCTGATATGGGATTCGAACCGGGTCCACAGACAGGTGAAAGGCAGGTAAGAAATCACTGAGCCAACCTGAATGTCTAATGGTGTTTCAACAGGTGGATGTCACTGACACTTCAATCACTTTGCAGTCTGCAGATGATATCCTTTGTGAGGGATAGATACATACTAGATTTTGTAACACTGTTTTTTTGTTTGAAAAACAAGCTCTTGAGGTACACTTTATAATACTAATTAGAGTCCTCTTGATATCCATCTCCCCAGGACTATGTCCTTGCTGAGCTACTCAAACTTAAGGGCGACTGGATCGTCAAGTACCATGAGCATGATTCGCTCCTTGAGAACATCGAGTCAGAAGAACTGAATGAAGAGGAACGTAAGAATGCATGGAAGGAGTATGAAGATGAGAAGGAGGGCAGGATGCGTTTGGCTCTGGATCCCCGTCTTCTCTTGAACCAAGGCATTAATCAACAGGAGCTGGCTAAATTACAGGTGAGTGAAGGAATGGGTTGTGCTGGGTTGTGCTGGGCTAAGGTGTGCCCAGTATGGTAGATCAAAGGGAAAATGGGTTTGTGCTGGGTTGTTATAGGTTAGGATGGGTTATGGTGATTTGTATGATGACTTGGACCAACAAGACATAGCTACATTACAGGTGACAGGAATGTGATTTGCTGGTTTATGGTCTGTCTGGGGTTTTGGGTTCTCCCTAAACAGTTGTCTGCTGGCCAAACACAAGTAGAAAAACCCCGCCAGTAAAAAATAAGCAAGGCTAATGCTTTCCAAATCAGCTGCCTACACAGATTGCTCATCATGGTCCCTTCAAAATGATCATTTGGAAGGGAGGCGTTAAGATATGGACCAGTGAAACAACAAACTATTTAGTCCTGCTGGCTTAGCATTGAAAAAAGGAACACTCCTCGGTGATTACAGTTGCATTAACCAAATAGAAGCTTGGCATGTTACAGTCAGGGATAAGAAATGGCAGTTTGTTATCTAAGTTCAGATTTGTTTATGTCTGCCAGGTAAAAACAAAATGCTATAATTTTCACCAGATAGAAATAAATCCTGCTGTTTGATCTACTTCTCTAGCTTTGAGGATACTGTTTCCAAAAGCTCTTTGGAATCTATAATTACAGGGGTTATCAAAAGGTAGAAATATCATTTGAGATACCTCGTAAGATCTTGATCCATGTTTCAGGCGTTTTTTTTGTCTGCATTGACTCTTAGCTCCGAATGGGTTAGGAATCGTCTCATCAGTGCAAAAACATTGTATTGTTGCGTGTACTTGTTTTGTCTGTACATCTGGGCTATTTTAAGTGCGATATGATGTTTTTACATTTTCAAACTCGGGCGTAACGTAAGTGCTATTTAGGAGATACAACACTGATACAACACTGACACAACAATATACTTTTAGTTGGTCGAGGTGTATGCAATGGGCAGGAGCCAATTAGAGCTGGCCCAGTTGCAGTGAGGGTAGAGATAGGTTTAGGTGTCTGGTCCACGGAAGGCTGATTTGGCAACAGTTAAACGATTTAGAAACAATCTACTGTCCGAACAGTTCAGCAACAACTAACCAACGATTGAGAGTTCAGTTTACTGCTTGACTTGACACTGGATCTGGCTGCAGGAGTCCATACAATGGGTATATAATCGGATTACTGTAATGTGTTGTCTTTAGCCTTAACTCTGGGAATGTACATGGCCAGTCATGACCAGGGGCATTAAAATATACTATTTTCCTGAGGAATTTCTGTTTGACATATCAAAATATTGAAAATACATACTAAAGATACAATTTGTCCAAACGTAATCATGAAAATTGGCCAAGTACGGTCTGAGAGCATTGCTTTAGTACTAATATGGACGTTGTATGTGCGCACTGCGGGATTTCCCTGACCCCATCTTCAGTTGACCATTTTTTTAAATCGTTGACAGAAATAGCCATTAGATTAAATTAGATTAGATTAGATTTATTTATTCATCATGTAAACATGAAAAGTGTTTTCCCAGTCATAAAAAAGACACATTAAAAACAGCCACAAAAATAGACCCCATTACAACCAATAAGAAGTAACAATATAGATATAATGCGCTCTTAGATGTCATTCTAGAGATCACTTCATCTGATTGGTTGTAATCAGGTGTGGTGGGCTTAGTGGTGGCAGTTTCTGGCTACGAAACAAGCAAAAGTTGGGCCCAAGATTGTGCTTCAGGTTCTAGCTAAACTAAGATCCAATGTAATTCACAAACAAAAAATAGGCCCAAGATTGTGCTTCAGGTTCTAGCTAAACTAAGATCCAATGTAATTTACATACAAAAAGTAGGCCCAAGATTGTGCTTCAGGTTCTAGCTAAACTAAGATCCAATGTAATTCACATTTTGTATGTATATAAAAGCAGGCAGCGAACAGAATAGTTGTGGTCTGTTGATTTTTTTGGCTCATTGCGTTAAAATTCCTGACTATTTATTAGTTTTTTTTGTATGTGTTAATTTTTTGGCGGGGCCGGTGAGTGGAACGTATCTTCTTGGTGGGAGTGAGGACATGGTGCGGACAATTGCTGATTACATGACCATGCTGCGCAAAGTTCAGCAACGATGTCGATTCGCCTCCGATAATGAGGAGGGGAAACTTCTCTGCGTGTTCCTCCTCAAACAAGAAGTACCCACAGAAGAACTGGCCTCGAAGAATGTGACTGGAAAGTCAAGAGATGAAAATCACAAACGTTGTAAAATTCCACAACTGAACCGAAAACTTATTCATTGCATTTTCCAGCAGGCGTTAATGCAGTTTCCAGGCTTCACAGACTGGTATACAGACTCTAAATGTAAAACAATAAAAGCTCTGAACAAGTGTTCTAAGCTGGCCAACTATGAGTTGAAGAAACGTGGTATCTTAGAAACTTGGGGGGAATAGAGGCACTTAAATAAGCTTTGATTAAAAATATATTTACATTTTTAAATTTATTTATTGACAATATTGTTGTAAATAATAAAACAAGAGCAAAATATTTTGTGTAAATGTGTCTTAATTAATAACTCTTTTTGAATGGAAATCAATTAGTTGATGATGAACATCTTGCAGCAACAGCTACAAATAAATAATAGTTGAAACAAACAAATTAAAAAAATAAGTTGTGATCAAATTTTTTTCATGCCAATTTCAGCTTGGACTAATGGAATCTCCCTCCATTCTACTTTTTTACAAAGAGAGTATGATATAATAATGAAACAATTCTTTTCTGTACAAAAAAAAGAAAGAAAAAAGTAAAAAAAAAAAGTCATTAAAATGTTTCTCTATCTGGAGTTCTTATGATGCTTATTCACAAGAAACCCAATGCAACAACTATTGTTCTCACATGGACCCCAATTTCATAGCACTGCTTACCGTGGTATTCTGCGCTTACCGTCATGCCATGACTGATACAAGTACACGCTTCACAGGACGCTGTTAGCGCAGAATTCTCTGGTAAGCAACGCCATGAGATTGGACCCAGTTGGGACTCTAGAGGATTAGGAGGAATTGTAGTGACATTCTACCAGCCACAATGAGTTGTTGCCAAATCTTCATTATCAATGTTTAACCACAGTCAAGGGTCACTTTAGCCTGAACATCTGATATCACACTTCAAGGCTCGTGAATAAGCCAGATACCGCCTTGAGCGACCTGGCAGGCCCCCTGAATGGGGTGCATCTTTTACCACACATCCCATTCACACGGACGGAAATTTGTAGTCTATACACATCAAAAAAGCATTATGCACACGTGCAGATGATCGAGTGGTAGCTGTCAAACTACGCCACTTTGGGGCAGACCAATCATTACACAGATATGAAAAGCATACCTTACTGGCAGTTACTGCATGTTTATCCAATAAAATCCTTGGGCCCGTAAGACCAGTGCCTGTCTTGATCCTTGCGGACAAAGACAAGGGACCAGTCTAAGGTCACTTTTGCATTGTTCGTGGGATCTGTTGGACCTGCTAGTTGGGGGCGGTGGGCGGGGTGAGGGATTGCTTTGGTATTGCAGAAAACAACCGAGGTTGTCTAAACAAACCGTTTACACTGATCGTTTGACGGTTGCTGAAACAGCCTTAGATGGACCCGATGCCGTATAGGGAACATTGTTTTTTTTCAAGAAGGTAGAATAATTATTCATTAATTTTCTTGTGATGCCCTCTTTGACTTCCCTTGCAGCAAATGTGGTATTCTGGGATTAATCCGGTAGGGACAAAATAAGAGCTTCCTCTCCCTGTGTGGACCTTTTATTATGATGCTGCCATCTTGGTCTTGTTCCCTATGTTCATTAGCAATAATGAATACAGAGTCTCGGTATACAGGAATGGGGTCTGACTATTTTTTCGCTTCCAGCCTTGGCTCATTTAACCCTCCTACTGTTTGACTAGCCAATATCCACTGTGGTTGTAAATGATGGGTAAACTATGGCAGCCTGCAATATGATATCATGTGGTGAATGCATCTACACAGTACACAGTCAACCCTTCTACTTTTCGACCATTCAATATCATCCACTGGGTTAAAATTGCCTTGAAAGGGACAAAAAACAAGATGGTGGCTCCATAATAAATGTGTATTGCATGACAAACAGAAAGTCACTTTGTGCACGCACAAACTTTAAAATCCCAGCCCATTCATTGGCTTTATAATTTGGTTGCTTTGTACAATCCACAAATGTTGCTGAGAAAAGCATTTCGGTGAGGCTTTGTTTTGTCATGGTATTGTCTCAAATATTTGTGCCTAGAACCACTTTGAGTTTGTTGACAAACTTCTATGTTTAAACAAATCTTGTATCCATTTACATTTTTGGTTTTTGCTTAGTTTCCTGGCTATGACCACACAAATAACCATGGAATGAATCAAACTCATTGTCCAAGATTTTGATCACTAATGTGATAGCGTCTGAGCTTGTTCTGCATATTTCGTTTTTTCTTTTTGTTCCACAATGTTTGTGCACGTGCTTAATTCATTAGATAACCGTGAAAAAACCTGTTATGCCTGATAATATTTTAAGTCTTTTCTTTTAATCATTTTGTGTTTTTGACATAAAGCACTTTTAACTTTTGAGTTTAAAGTACAGTAACAAGTCAATGAAAGTACCCTGTGCTTGAGTAGTTTTATTTTCACAATAGCGTTTATGTGAACAGAATTGTGTCCAAATATTCTGTCGCACCAAATTCATGTTGAGTTTGATTCTTGTCTATATTAGTCTCTAGCATTTACTTGCGTTACAAAATGAGTACGTTACATTCCTCATGCCTCGTATGAGTGCCAGTGGTGAGTAGAATAAAGGGAGGGCGTGAGTTTGCGGTGGTGCGGGGGGGGGGGGTGAGTTAAATTTTTCTTGAGAAACGAAGCAGTTATTATTACTTTTCAGTTACCAGTATTTATTTCAGATATATTTTGTCTCACCAAATGCACAGTTTCCTCCAACTTTTGCTAAAGAATGTTGAAATTGCTGCTAGATGATTTAATAAACCGAAGTGTCCTGAGACAAAGATGTAGAGATCAGCCAATAAGTACTCAAAAAAACTTAAACTTAGGTTTATCACAGGGGGAAAAAAGAGCTTTTTGTGTATTGTGTAGAGAGAATTAGTAGAAGAAATTACCGGTAAAGTTGCCTTGGATTGGTAACGTAGAAATTTTTGCAAATAGGAGCTAGGATTGGTAATTCCATTTCTTGTTCATCATTTCAGGGACTGTATGCGGAAGAGGGTAAGAATCACCTACAAGGGTTACTAAGCAGCCAGCTGCAGCAGCAGCAGCAACAGTATTCGCTGCCAGTCCACAACTTGGTAAAGTATTTCAATTTTCACTCAAACACTGTGATGGGATTCAAGTCCCAGGTACATGAAGAATAAAAAATAGTTTTCATATACATATATTTTACACAGAGATTAATATGATTTAGTTTTACCCTGGACCAATGTCTAGTAAACCCTTTATACTTGGTACTTTCCAAGTCCCTTGGGAGGAAACAAAACAAGAAGCACCTCTGATGGGATTCGAACCCATTGCGTGACCTTGCTTGCCCTGCAATGGGAATGTCTGCACTCCTGAGATGTCTTGTGAATGGAGTAGAACAAACATCACCCTGACAAAACCATACTCATGCCACCCATGATTGATTAGACACAAGTGTGATCACATGACTTGTTCAATATGGCGGCGTACATTTTGATGGAAAGTTTCTAGACAAAGTGCATATTCAAGACCACCAAGCTAGCCTGGTGATCAGAGGTGTCTTTACTATCAGACCACCAAGCTCGCCTGGTGATCAGAGGTGTCTTTACTATCAGACCACCAAGCTCGCCTGGTGATCAAAGGTGTCTTTGCTATCAGACCACCAAGCTTGCCCGGTGATCAGAGGTGTCTTTACTATCAGACCACCAAGCTCGCCTGGTGATCAGAGGTGTCTTTACTATCAGACCACCAAGCTCGCCTGGTGATCAGAGGTGTCTTTACTATCAGACCACCAAGCTCGCCTGGTGATCAGAGGTGTCTTTGCTATCAGACCACCAAGCTCGCCTGGTGATCAGAGGTGTCTTTACTATCAGACCACCAAGCTCGCCTGGTGATCAAAGGTGTCTTTGCTATCAGACCACCAAGCTCGCCTGGTGATCAGAGGTGTCTTTACTATCAGACCACCAAGCTCGCCTGGTGATCAGAGGTGTCTTTACTATCAGACCACCAAGCTCGCCTGGTGATCAGAGGTGTCTTTACTATCAGACCACCAAGCTCGCCTGGTGATCAGAGGTGTCTTTACTATCAGACCACCAAGCTCGCCTGGTGATCAAAGGTGTCTTTACTATCAGACCACCAAGCTCGCCTGGTGATCAGAGGTGTCTTTACTATCAGACCACCAAGCTCGCCTGGTGATCAAAGGTGTCTTTACTATCAGACCACCAAGCTCGCCTGGTGATCAGAGGTGTCTTTACTATCAGACCACCAAGCTCGCCTGGTGATCAGAGGTGTCTTTACTATCAGACCACCAAGCTCGCCTGGTGATCAGAGGTGTCTTTACTATCAGACCACCAAGCTCGCCTGGTGATCAAAGGTGTCTTTACTATCAGACCACCAAGCTCGCCTGGTGATCAGAGGTGTCTTTACTATCAGACCACCAAGCTCGCCTGGTGATCAAAGGTGTCTTTACTATCAGACCACCAAGCTCGCCTGGTGATCAGAGGTGTCTTTACTATCAGACCACCAAGCTCGCCTGGTGATCAGAGGTGTCTTTACTATCAGACCACCAAGCTCGCCTGGTGATCAGAGGTGTCTTTACTATCAGACCACCAAGCTCGCCTGGTGATCAGAGGTGTCTTTACTATCAGACCACCAAGCTCGCCTGGTGATCAGAGGTGTCTTTACTATCAGACCACCAAGCTTGCCTGGTGATCAGAGGTGTCTTTACTATCAGACCACCAAGCTCGCCTGGTGATCAGAGGTGTCTTTACTATCAGACCACCAAGCTTGCCCGGTGATCAGAGGTGTCTTTACTATCAGACCACCAAGCTTGCCTGGTGATCAGAGGTGTCTTTACTATCAGACCACCAAGCTCGCCTGGTGATCAGAGGTGTCTTTACTATCAGACCACCAAGCTCGCCTGGTGATCAGAGGTGTCTTTACTATCAGACCACCAAGCTCGCCTGGTGATCAGAGGTGTCTTTACTATCAGACCACCAAGCTCGCCTGGTGATCAGAGGTGTCTTTACTATCAGACCACCAAGCTCGCCTGGTGATCAGAGGTGTCTTTACTATCAGACCACCAAGCTCGCCTGGTGATCAGAGGTGTCTTTACTATCAGACCACCAAGCTCGCCTGGTGATCAGAGGTGTCTTTACTATCAGACCACCAAGCTTGCCCGGTGATCAGAGGTGTCTTTACTATCAGACCACCAAGCTCGCCTGGTGATCAAAGGTGTCTTTACTATCAGACCACCAAGCTCGCCTGGTGATCAGAGGTGTCTTTACTATCAGACCACCAAGCTCGCCTGGTGATCAGAGGTGTCTTTACTATCAGACCACCAAGCTCGCCTGGTGATCAGAGGTGTCTTTACTATCAGACCACCAAGCTCGCCTGGTGATCAAAGGTGTCTTTACTATCAGACCACCAAGCTCGCCTGGTGATCAGAGGTGTCTTTACTATCAGACCACCAAGCTCGCCTGGTGATCAAAGGTGTCTTTGCTATCAGACCACCAAGCTTGCCCGGTGATCAGAGGTGTCTTTACTATCAGACCACCAAGCTCGCCTGGTGATCAGAGGTGTCTTTACTATCAGACCACCAAGCTCGCCTGGTGATCAGAGGTGTCTTTACTATCAGACCACCAAGCTCGCCTGGTGATCAGAGGTGTCTTTACTATCAGACCACCAAGCTAGCCTGGTGATCAGAGGTGTCTTTACTATCAGACCACCAAGCTCGCCTGGTGATCAGAGGTGTCTTTACTATCAGACCACCAAGCTCGCCTGGTGATCAGAGGTGTCTTTACTATCAGACCACCAAGCTCGCCTGGTGATCAGAGGTGTCTTTACTATCAGACCACCAAGCTCGCCTGGTGATCAGAGGTGTCTTTACTATCAGACCACCAAGCTCGCCTGGTGATCAGAGGTGTCTTTACTATCAGACCACCAAGCTCGCCTGGTGATCAGAGGTGTCTTTACTATCAGACCACCAAGCTCGCCTGGTGATCAGAGGTGTCTTTACTATCAGACCACCAAGCTCGCCTGGTGATCAGAGGTGTCTTTACTATCAGACCACCAAGCTCGCCTGGTGATCAGAGGTGTCTTTACTATCAGACCACCAAGCTTGCCCGGTGATCAGAGGTGTCTTTACTATCAGACCACCAAGCTCGCCTGGTGATCAGAGGTGTCTTTACTATCAGACCACCAAGCTCGCCTGGTGATCAGAGGTGTCTTTACTATCAGACCACCAAGCTCGCCTGGTGATCAGAGGTGTCTTTACTATCAGACCACCAAGCTTGCCCGGTGATCAGAGGTGTCTTTACTATCAGACCACCAAGCTCGCCTGGTGATCAGAGGTGTCTTTACTATCAGACCACCAAGCTCGCCTGGTGATCAGAGGTGTCTTTGCTATCAGACCACCAAGCTCGCCTGGTGATCAGAGGTGTCTTTACTATCAGACCACCAAGCTCGCCTGGTGATCAGAGGTGTCTTTACTATCAGACCACCAAGCTCGCCTGGTGATCAGAGGTGTCTTTACTATCAGACCACCAAGCTCGCCTGGTGATCAGAGGTGTCTTTACTATCAGACCACCAAGCTCGCCTGGTGATCAGAGGTGTCTTTACTATCAGACCACCAAGCTCGCCTGGTGATCAGAGGTGTCTTTACTATCAGATCACCAAGCTTGCCTGGTGATCAGATTTTTAGAGTTTTTTCATTGAACGCACTTTGCTTCCAAATTTTCTGAGAAGACTGAAACTGACAGTCAAGGGAAAAGAAATACACAGTCCATTAATGTCCAAACCCCAACGTGTACATTTGTAGTGATACAGACAGCTGTAATTCTTCTGTAAATGTAAGACCTATAGGAAGTTCAGGTGGTTCCACTCTGGACAGATAAAACTGTCGTTCCTTTTGAGTAAATGTTACTCTTGTTGTTGCAGATGACGGGATCAGGATTGGATAGCGGTGCAATAATGCAACGTCTGGCACTACAGGCTGCAGGAGGTTCATCAGGCAACTACGTAGGTCTTGTGTTTCACATTCCCTTTACAGATCAATGATTTCTTTTTATTTAATCACCGTAGTATGTGGCAAATGGGTCTAAACAAAACAGCCTAACTCGAAAAGATGAAACAAGCATGACTCAAGACAGAGATAAGCTGTTAAAAAAACGGGACAAAAGTGTAAAAAGGGCAATAGGCCATGCTATATTAAAAACCACACACTGTAAGTGTTAGTTGAAACTTCCAGAAATGAAAAAAAGCACACTCAGTTTACTCAGAAATGATCTTACATCAACATTCCAAATTTTTGGAGTTGGGCTGTTTTGCCATGGAAGCTGCAGCTGGAGACATTTGAGTGTCAGCCACAGAATCTGTAGTTCCAGCCCAGTGTGCACAATGCATGACACACACAGACATTTTTTTTGTCCAGTGACGTGAACAAATAAACAAGTTATTTATGTAACATTTGTAATTAATTGGCCGACCAGAATGATTGGTTATGATAACATTACAATCATTATGAAAGTATCAATGCAATCTCATCTTTCACAATCAAACTTTTTCACGTGTACATATTGACAGGTGAATTCAATGAACATATCTGCTGTGTGTGAGCCTTTGGTGTAGCATTTTCGTTATGTGTACCAGTTGTAATACCGAGTACCAGTGCTCAATACAAGCTATGGTCTCAGACTGGCCAAAGTTTATTAACAGAGAACCTGTTATACGCACTAGTATGCACACGCTACAATAATAAATGCAGTCTTCTCACCTGTACTGGTACCTAAGAAGAACTTGACAACGCTGATATGGACTGGCTCCATAGCTCAGCTTTTTGATGCTGTATTTGTTCAGCTTGACTGAACAGTCATAGGAGCAAATGAACAAACCATATGGGCATAGTTTTGTTGATTTTTGAATTTTTTAAACACGTTTTGGGGGTCAGTAAAAAATTTCTGGACAAATAATACAAAACGGAAATTGTTTTTCGCTTTAGAAATGTAGATACTTTGTTAACATGGGAAACATTGGAAAATGTCTATTGAATCTTACTCTGACTTTTTTGGTTTTAGGTCAAATCTTACGGCTGTTTGTTGTTGTTTGGAGCATTTTGGTACAAGTTGTTTGTGGCCACTATGGTCTCTAAAGGTTTAATACACTCAGACTGGCCACTGTTTCTTAACAGAGAACCTGTTAGAAGCAATAGGGGTTGCTTGGTCTTTGGACCACAGGTCACATCGGGTGGTGGGCCATGATGAAGCCATACAGTAGCAGTAACATCTATAAACAACCATTCTTGCTAACCAACACTATTGTCATGTACATTCCTTTAGCAACATTTACAGCAGCAGATCATGTACCAACGCCACATGCAACAGTTGCAGCAGATACAGCAGCAGCAACGACAGCAGCAGCAGCGACATCAGCAGCAGCAGCAGCAGCAGCAGCAGCAGCAGCAGCAGAGGAGCATAACGGACATGTTATCACAGCATATTCTTGGCCAAGGAGCTGCTGCACAGCAGTACGTTGCCAACAGCAAACCAAAGGAGCTGAGCGTCAAGAACATCTTCAAGTCTTCAATGGTACCTGAGGCCAGCACGATTGTCAGACAAGACAACTCTGGTAAAGGAAAGAAGGGAGTGGCAGGTGGAGCTTGGGGCGGTGTAGGGAAAGGCACGGACGGACCCGGTCCATCCTCAAGTGGGACTTAGATACTAAGTTTTTAAATCTCCAATTTACTCCATAGTCCTAGAACCACATTGCTGTCTTGCTCCTTTTACACTGATTACAGTGATGAATAGGGATACCTAGCGAGGAATTACACGGATGCCACGGAGGCCATGGTCTTTTTTACCCTGGTTTTCATAGACTTTAAGTTTTTCCAATGGAAGTGCCCTTTGCAAAATGAAAACGGCCTTGCACTTTCAAAGACAAAATTATAGTCCTTTAATGGAGCCAGACTCAATTTTCGCCTGAGCCTCAGTTTGGTCCTTTCGATGTAGATGGGAGAGAGAGGCTTAAGGACAGTGGACTAAAATTTATTTTTAATCTCTGCCTCAAAAGGCTAGTTTGCCAACAAATGAAGTAGTTGTATGACACTGGGGCCTGTTTCATAGAGGTTCTTAACGGTAAGCATATTCTTCTGCTTACTTTAGCTACAAACCTCGCTTAAAGGAACATTACAGAATTGGTTTTTGCTAACAAAACAGTTGCTGGCAGTGTAAGCACTTTATGTAATCCACCATATACATAAACTGACAAACCTGTAGAAGTTTGAGATCGATCGGCCATCTGGGTCATGAGAAAATAGTGAAAAACCGATTACACATTTGCATGAAATCATAAAGATTCAACAAATGAATAAAACGCTCACTGAGCGATAAACTCCAATCGGAAAATTAGTTTATTAATTTCTCATCAAATATGGCATTTCAGACATAAATATTTCAAGGGATGTTTTCTACTATCATCATCATTAGACCGTGTAAGTTTTATGTAAATCTGTGATCAAAAGGTATATTTTACAAGTTTTTTTCTTACCAATTCTGTAATGTTCCTTTTAAGCGCAAGGGTATTTCATAGGTAATCAAGAAAGTTAGGCGGCTAACTTGTGCCTTCACCATGGATTTGCGTGGTTACATCACTTGTTTGCTATAACAGTGAGTAAGCACTGGAAGGTTAGCATCCCTTTTTTGTGCTTACAGTTAGCAGCGCTATGAAACGGAAATCAGAAACTGGAAAACAGTAAGCACGAAATCGGCCGCTAAGCAGCTCTATGAAATCGAGCTCTGGTCTGTTTGGAAACTAGCCTTTACTTTTTCCTATAATTACAAAACTCTTTCCTATAAGTAAGGGGGTAGTATTTGTGTTTTAAATGATGTGTGTCGGCCAGGAATCAAGCTACCCACAAAGGCTTGCAGGTCTTGCAGATAATTTTTTAATGGAAATAAATGCTGAGAAACTGTTTCTTGGAGAGAAAAAAATGGGGGAAGTATCTATAAAAGAATTTTTAAAAAGATGCCCCAAATTCTACATATATATTCAATCTTTAAGAATATTTAAAGCTGACATGGTGAAGTTATTGTTTGATTGCCTCTATTTATTGTTTTGTGGTATTTATATTTAAAAGGTTAAATAAACAAAATCCCAGGTTTTTGGACACAATTTACCACTTCATGTTTTACCAATCATCCATGTTTTTGGGGTTTACAGACAGACATTTTGAAAATGTTGTAGTTGAGTCTCTAAGCAAGAAGGAAACAAATAGAGGGATTTTTTAACATTGTTATTGTTCTGCACATCATTGTTTGAGCTTGTAGGGAAGTTACTGATATTGTCAAGTTCATGTGTAAAACACCCCAGGCCCAGTTTCACGACAAAGTTTGTCAGATGACGTTTCTTAGTACAGTGCCACTCTTAGCAAAGTTTCTATTTCATAATTAGTACTGACTGTTAGCAAAGCAAAAAGGCACACTAGCTTGTGAACACATTTTAAACGCATACAAGCACTGTAAAATCTTCTTGATTGTTTCTGAAATAGGCTGCAGTTTACACACATAGAGCTGTTCTTGCACAACAAGTAGCTAACACAGCATTATTGTGCTTACCAGAAAAAGGTTTCCAGCCAAAATATCACGTCACATTTACCAGTGTGACTGGTACCCTGCTTATTTTTGCCTAGCAGAAAAATGTTTATCAATATTTTCTGCTTAAGCAGCTCTAGGGCCCTGCAGGTTTGTGAATTTACATTAGGCCCAGGGTTTGGTTGTAAGCAGCACTATGATATAAAATACCAAAGTCTTTGATGATTGCATTATTGTCATTTTTTGTGTTGTTTATTCACAGTTTCACTGTGCCATTGGTCGATGCTGAGATTATGAGCTTGGCAGAAAATGTTACCAAGCATGCTAATTTGCTCGGGGGAAAAACTTTCTGAGCCTACTGATCGAAACGTTGAGTCATTACATCATCATGTTCTTTTCAGAACCACCACAGCAAGAAATATTTTGTGACATGGTGGTTACCACAAAGCTTACCAAATTAAAACAAACTACATATAGTCTGACACCAGTCATGGCATTGGCAAACTATTATGCTTACCAGCCTTTTTGAAATTGTAAGTCAGTATTAGGCCATGTTCAAATTCGTGGCTATGGCTAGAATTTCTGTGTCATCATGCATTGAAGTATAGGATGTACTTAGCAACACCCTTGACAACAGTCCTAGCCGTACCTGTAGCCACGAATGCGAATACTGCCTATGTGTATACCAGAGTTATTGAGCTAATCAGCAGAAAATGTTGCTGAACAAAATGTATCAAGTCTTGCACGTATTCTAAGAAAGTGCACGAGTTAAAGTGCATGAGTTTGTTTCCTTTACACGTTAAAAGCAATGTGTGTGGGACCAAAAATGTTCAGAGACTTGCACGGTCTATTAGGGGGAAAAACCCAGTCACAAGCAAACAAGATATGATTTCTACAAACCTATATGATAAGAGAGCATGATTTCTGGGTTATCAACACTTTGTGCCAAGACATTGGCTATTTATGCAGTTTTCTTTTTAACCAACTCTTTCTACTGAAACTGTCTGAACAACAGCCCTGGTGTACTTTCTTAAAATAGTAGATTAATTATATGTTAACATACAAAACAAGGAACATTGTCAATTTTTAGAACAAGAATGCAGTGTGAGCAGTGGCTGGTATTAAATGATGAGTTCATTTGTGTTGCTATGTTTGGTTTGGGGCAAGCTGCCGGCTGCCTCCGTTCTCTAATGAGATTGTTCCTGTCTGGGACAGTCACCTTTATGATGTCTAGGTTACAAACATGAAAGCAGTGAAAAGCAGTTTGGGTCTAAACCAAGCAAGCAAGGTTAAAATGTATTGTTTGAAAACTTTAATGTGGCTTGCTACTTGTAATAAATGTATCACATCAAATCAATTAAAGGAATCTATGTCTTGTTATCTATCATGAATGTTTTAATGTTCGACACCAGTTTATGTTTATGTAATTAGTTCCACTTTAACTGAATGCAAAACCCCTCCTTATTCTAGAACACTGTATATTGATGTTTGAATATTCATGTATTTAAATGAGATGCCTCATCACTCTTCCAAGCTCTGCTTACATTCATTGAAACAATCGATGAGTACCTCCTACTTGTTGGTAAGTGCAGGACTCAATTTTATGTCCCTGCTTAAAGCAGGAGATTTTGCGCTTGGCCTATTTCACATGTTAGCAAGGAATGTTTGCTTTTGCGTGAGTACTAAGCATTCTTTTCTTACAGATTAAGTGCAGAAGTCCGATGCTTACCTTGTAAGCGGAGAGTGATGATTGTAAGTGCAGAATGACGCTGTTAACAGAGCTATGTAATTTGGCCAAGGTAAGCAGTGGCCAATGTCTTGCATGGTTTTTTTATGTGTATGAGAAGTGTAAAGTCACACTAGGATTCAAACTGCCTTTAGCCACCGGGCAAGCCCGGTGGTCTAGTGGTAAGACATCTGCTTTTGTAGGCAAAGGTTGTGGTTTGACTCCTACTGGAGTGATATGCCTTTGGATTTATTTTCACAGGACTGGGGGAAGTACCGAGTATGCAGTGTTTAACAGACATCAGTGCAAGGGCAAAAACCAAATAATACAGTCACACTTGTTGTTGGCTCAATCACCTGATGTCATTGTCAAAATAAACTTAGTTGCACCATTTCTGTCCCAGTGTGTTATACAGTGTAGTGCAAATTTTAGGCAACGCCGCCTTTACGCGTTTACCTATCGACTCCAAGGGGGTCACTATAGGATGTGTCACATCACGTCATGGGCAAAGCTTTACGGATTGGTCCCTTAATTTCTTTTGAGTAGTTATTAACCTGCATGTTATTTTGTTGATCATTATTTGGATACCATAACTTATAGGGATAGGTACATCACTGGGATTTTGTTCTAGTACTGCTCTTTATGTTGATAATACCCGGCCATGGGTGGATTAAGTAGACATGTTTGAGTTGGGGTTTGGGTTGGGAGGGGGAATTGGTTATGGGCCCTGTAACACTAGAGTCTTGTAGATTATGTGGGATGCTATTAAAGATCTTGAGATATGATTGTAACTTGAACTACTATTTTTTAGGAAAGTCTCAGGTAAGATCTTGGGTTTTCCAGTAGGAAAGGATGAAAGAGTGGAAATGAAAACCAGCTGGTGACCCTTTTTAGAATGATTGATACATAAAACCCTTCCGAAAAAAGTTTTGATTTGACTTAACTCTTTCACTCCATAATAGAATTTTCAAATTTCGCGCGGTTTGTACGGAATTAATTATTGGACGACCGCCATCTAATGTGTCAATAATACCCTTTGCGTGATGGAAAGCCAAAGCAGCGACTCAAAGCCGCTGCAACTAGGGTCAGAGGTCATCCGGATGGCAATACGGCATAAATTATGCAAAAAAAGGCACACGTCATGGGGATGCCCCGAGTATCTACAGTGACGTCAACGAGCCTCTCACAGCGGCTTTCCGTAGGGAACGGGACATTTCTGTGAGCCGCTGTGAGCGGCTCACCGTAGTGATAGAGTTAACTTGATTCGGGACCATTAGCAGTGGCTGTTAAACGTTTTCCAATTATGTTTATAAAAAGACATCTGGTCAAGAATCTGCGGGTCATGGTTTCGAATCCCATGTGAGTAGCATGTAGATTGTTTGGAAATCACTGATTATACAGTGTTTAACACACAAGTAAAAGGGTGAAAGCAAAACAATATTATTTATACCTAATGCAATTATTTATCCCTAATGCACATTACAGCAAACAAAAAAAGAAAAACAAAAACAAACAAAATGAAAAAATGCGTGCTTTGCCAAGTAATTTGAAATAATATGAATGAGTCCACCGCAAATAGCTTAGCTTTCTGTAAGCATAGTCTGTGCAAGAAGTGTACATTTCAAGTAAGCATTTTTGTGATTCTAAATTAAGCATAAAGGAAAATAATACTTATTTCAGTAGAAAATGTGTAACTTGTTAGTGTGTTTTATGGGTCAGAATGCATTACCTGCTTATTAATGTGTCTTCTTAATGTAACTAAGAATTCACTTCCAAGGTTATTTGTGGCACAAAGAAGTGCAGGTTTACAGTATTAAAACAGTGCCATGATGTTAGGCCAGAAGTTGCATTTTGTATTAGTTTGTCGTCTGTAAGAAGTGGAATAATATAATAAATGGAAACAATAATGGTACACAAACCACTGGAGTCAAGAGTTACTTTCCTCATAGAAAACATTAAGTGACATTGATTTGTTACCCTTGGGTCTTGTGTGTGAAGATCAAAGATTGTATAGCGCTGCAAGGTGTAAGATGGACAACTGAAGCTCTGTCTATTGTTAGACAGAGAAGTACAGCATGGGCGTCATTTCAGTAAGCAAATGTCTTGTTATAACATTGATAGCAATGGTCATTGTCTGCACTGATCTAATGTTGCATCAAGAGTTGCTTGCTGAAATTGGCATCCAGTGCATACTTTGCATTTCAGCCAGAGTTGCCCATCTTTTGCCTGCGTTGCTGTTCGATCTTTGGTGAAGGTGTTAACAAGAAGTCATGTTCGGTTATGAAGACATGTTTGAGACGTTATATGCAAGGGGTCAATTGTAAGACGCTTCTTACCATAGTCCTTCTGCCTCTTCTAAAATTTCATGAAAAAGTTGTTCATGCATTTGTGCACAAGAGTTGTTTACCATGGACTTAACCATTTTACAGCAGCCATGGGCAAAATGTTATTCCTATTTACCCCCATTTGGCAATTAAGAAGTACTAAAAGTACTTACATGTACACACCAGGGCTCACAGCCTGTAAGCACAAAATCTAGCTAAGCACAGTCTTGTTCAGCAGAAACAGGTTACCAGTCAACATTCCATAAAGTTTACATTATTGCGACTGGTGCCCCACTCATTTTGGGCTGGCAAAGAAATCTGCTAAGCAATATTTTCTGCTAAACAGCAGTGTGACATTGGGACCAGCTGCTGGCCTTTCCAGCAGGTACATGCAGCATCATACAGGTAGCATTTGGGATTTTGTGCGTAAATCAAAACGAGTTGAATAAAAACAAATTCAATGCACCATTTTTTTAACACTTACAAAATTACCTTTATATTTTCCACAAGAACAAAAATTCATAAACACCTCATCATTTTGTACAGTAAACAACATTAAAATCAAACACGGCCATAAAAGGCTGCAAAATAGTGAAATCATGGCTATATTAATTGACATCTTTTTCTCCATATGCTAGTAATTCTTTCTAAAAGATTAAAAAAATTCTTGAAACCCTTTGGGTTTCAACGAAGAATGCTTCAACGATGTAACCGTGAATGTCTGGTTCCCTGAAAGCAAGTGTACTTTACCATATAATTTGTAAAGCACCAGCCTCATTAGAAGACAAGGGCCTAATTTTACAGATCTATAGTGGGACAGACAGGAAATATTTGGGAGAATTGTGCCTTTGATGATACAAGCATGGAATTTGGCACACAGAGTGTATCATGAGAAAGATATTTGTCTATAGGGATTTCAGAGTGACTTTTGGACAGAATAAAGGTAGACGAGCAATGAATTTTCAAAATTGTCAAAATGGCTGACATTGCTTGTTATTCCGCAATTTATTTTCAAAGGGCAATTCCGATGGCCCTCAAGCCAAATATCTTTCTCATGACACACTCCGACTGTGTGCCCAATTCCAGGCTTGTATCATCAAAGGCACAATCCCATCATCCACCTGCCGTACCAAGAGATTTTAAGGCGAACAAATAATACACTAGTCAAAGTCATAATGTGCCTAACACAAATAGATTACAAGGAAAAGGTGAAAATAACAATGCAAAGTTATGCTCAGAATTGTAAATTCTAGTTGAAAAAAGGCAAACTGCTCAGCAAGCAAACCTTTATGCAGTAATTCTCCATTTTCTATGGTACTGAAAAAAGAGAGAGAAAACAGCCAAATCAGCTAATCGGCTGAAACCTTGCATCGATTCCAAATTGACATGACTGAAGAATGATGCCAGTTTAAATGGATCCCACTATAAATATTAAAATGTTAAATATTCACTTTACTTACATACATGTATTTCTGTATTAGCAAAGTTTTGGATAAAAAATGATAGCAAAAAGATTTCAAAACTTTCAATATTGGCCGGGTCCGAATTAATGGCTTCAGCAGTGGCTATCTATGGCTGAAAAGTCCTATTAGCCATAGCCAAAGTCACTTTGTTTGAACGTGGCTTTTACTTGAATTTAGTTGAGTTTCACTGTCTAAAGATACCACAGGAGAACTAAGAAATGTTCAGCATTTTTAATCCTAGTTTTCAGGCAACATTTCCAAGTTCTCATCATATTTACTCATGCCCCCCCCCCTTAATTTTTTTTTTCAGACTGCATCGATTATTTCAGCTACTTTAATTTCTTAGTCTTGGTCGTCTTCTCTTTTTTCTTAGTTGCAGCTGAGTTTCCTCCGCCAAACATTCTGGCGGCCATCTCGGATAAATCTGGCATTTCTGTCTTGGGATTCATCAAGTTCATGTTCATCATCTCCTACAGGGAGAAAAGGAAAGAAGTTAACCCGAAATTTAGAAATTGGTTTCACAAATAATTTACATTCATAATGTGTGGTACTTTTTCATGCAGGTTCTATCATAAACCGAGTATTTTCGTACTATTTGTTGTGTCAATTCGCCCATCCTTCTTTTACTTGTGCATTACACGAAGCTGTACAATAACTTTCCGTAGTGGATGCCAGAAAACAATCTCGTACAGTTAGCTTATTTTTATAGTTTTATCCTCGTATCAAATGACAAAGATTTACTCGGATTTATATAAACTGAACATGGATGCTTTGGAGAGAAAATTTTCTTTCGTTGAAAGATGAAGTGTTCCATTCAACTCGCCTTCCCCTTATTTAAACTCATGAAAAAAAATTCACCATTGCACACCTAAAATTCATTGTTTTTATATTATTTAACACAAATCATCTTTCTGGTTACTGACTGACCCAGATTATTGTTTTATCAGGGCATCACAACTGACTGATTATACTTATAAACAGTTTACAAAAATACATCAGCCCATAGGAAACAAATACAAAACGTCAGTACAAAAATAAATGTAAATATCTGTAGGCCTACATCAATCAAGGTTTTTGACATTATTTTGTTAGGCCTATACATTTAACTACAAATTTACAATGTATAAAATATAATTTAAACACTTTTCATGGGGTATACATGTACATCGATGAATGGGTAAAAGAAGGAACATTAAAGACAAAAAGGCTGACAAACAAAATTAACACAAGATTTTTAAAACAGAAATATTAAATTTGCATCAGGTATACACGACGTGTGTTACGCAAACTCAGTACTTTCTTCCGAGTCCTGTGAAAGTAAAAGTACTGAGTATACAGAGCCTTACAATAACACATAGTGGTGTGTGGGTAAAACACAAAGAATATAATAACACAAGAATATCCAATTTCAATAGGGCATGTCCAGATGATCACCATCCCTTGGTCCATTTTTGATTGAAATTTGAGGGTGATTAAAATAAAAACCAGTAGAAGCCTATACATCTGCTTGTCCAGCTACAAAATGAAACACTTTTTGGGTGGTTTTAGGTGCAAATAACAACCATTGGAAAAGCGGCCAACAAACGAACGCAAAGTGGTCCCCTTCCTTGTCATATTTCCTTCCTTAGACAGACTTTTAAACACATCTCTTTTGGAAGGAAAATTTAAAGAAAACCCTATAATTTATGCACACATCCAAACTGCTGGAAACATTCTTCATTTCACAAACCTGTTACATTCATGACAAAGACTAAGTTCAAATTACCTTTTGAACGTCTGGGTCCTGTGTATTTATGAGTTTTGGTAAAACGGCAATAAACAGAAGTGGCAGAACCATCATGAGTACCTGAAGACAGACAATAAAAAAAAGGAACAATCAGAAATTATGATTTTGATTAAAAAATTGCTTTTTCATTGGCTTTGGTGACAATTACAAATGAAAAAAGGGTGTCTTGATGTATATTCAGTCATGACAATTCATAAAAAAAGAAAAGAACAAAAAGGTAAACTACCTGGCATAAAAAAACTTTGTAAATGGTTTTCACTAAAAAGACAGGAGAAAAAGACTGGAGTTCGGCTAATCAGCTGAGACGATGCATGTCCGAAAAATGCCGGCAATAGCACTCCACACTAATTCTAGAAATAGAAGCTAAGAACCTGGATCTCAGACAAACGAGTCAAATTTCACTGACATATGCGCGTGTACATGTCCAAGTTTTTTGTTTACTCGCGTGTACTGACTACTGCTAGTGCAGTTTGGCAAACTATGATGCAGTCATCCCGCAAGTGATGAAATGTTTGTCTGAGAGCTGGGTATTTTAAGCAAAAGTGATGTCATTAGTGCGGAGTACTAATACTTTAACATACATGTACGCTAACATTCACATCATCTGCCGGCCTGATACTTCATTCTTATAAAGGCAGATACTCCTTATTACAGGGCACCTCTATGCGGGACATGTAAATATGTACTGGAACATTTAAAGGGGCAACAATGACCAAGGCAATGACCATAGGCATGGAGGCAAGTGCCTCGATGAGGTATCAGTGCCTGGCTATCACCAATCCAATGTAAAGATTGTTTACAAATCTTGTACATGCAGCTTAGAGGAAGCGCCTCAAAAACAGTATCATCCTAAATAAGGCCAAATAAAAAAATAAAACATGTTTAGCGTCCCCGCCTGCTTCCTTTTTAGAGGCCGCCTCCTTTTTTTTTACATATTTGTTTTTAGAGGATCAAAAACACACAGAAAAAAGCTGGCAACCATCTTGAAAAATAGCTTGGCCGGTGGTCTTGAAAAATAGCTTGGCCGGTGGTCTTGAAAAATAGCTTGGCCGGTGGTCTTGAAAAATGTGTCGGGCGGCAATTTAAAAAAAGAAAAAGAAAAAAAAAAGGCCCGCCTCCTCCTTTTTTCAAAAAGGCAGGACGCTAAACATGTTTTTTTTTGTGCCTAAGGCTTGCCCACATCCCCACTCGCTCAAAATTCACCCTCCTTCTCACCATTGGGTTTTTAAGCATGTCAGTAATCCTGAATTCTTCACGTTTCTGAAAGTACATGGCATGTTGTTTTGACTTGAATCGCATCGGGTAGGGGACGGTGACAACCGCATTGCTCTGGACATGGTTGACCTTGCGTGCTCGCATCTTGCCCTTGGCTGTGATGTCTACTCTGGCCGGCTCAAAGATGTATGTTGGGTTGGCCACCTCAACAACATAGGATCCTGATGGCATACCACTCACCTTAAACGTGCCATCGGCCCTGAAAACAGATAATAAATGTTCAGAAAGCTAAGTAGGATTTGAAACTTTGCATGGAGGAAATACGATATGGAAAAGGTTTGCGGTGACAACCATGTAATACTTGTCTCTTATTGAGTTGGGGTGGTTCTGAAAAGAACCGTTGGTTATAACTCTCAGAAAGCTAAGTCATCGTGTATTTGTATAGAGGTTTCTTCACTAAACATTCTAAAGAATCCCAGATTCTCGGATGTTTCACTTGCCACCACCACTCGACATCATCTAGTTTATATAAAGTTGTTAATAACTTTACATCCAACCTACATACAATCCCAACAACAAGAAAGAGCAAAAGATGTTTGAGATTATATAAAGTATATCAAATGATTGACTTGTTGTAATATTTGTAACCCTCAATCCTTAATTTTGGAGAAAACATTTTGTAGAAAAAACGACCTTGACCAATCAGTGTAAACCAAACCATTGTGAGGATGGAGGATTAGGATTATCGCAACTAATGATTGATCATTTGCTTGAGCATGTGGACTGTGGATGTATTTAAATAATGTATTGTTAGTGACAACAATTGACAACAACACTAGAATCATGGCAGTACACTGCACTCTAGACCATGACTAGATAGTAGATGAAGTCAATGTACAGGATGAATGTTGTTGGACATGTAACACAAAATATATTTTTGGTCAGAAATAAAATAAAATCTTAATTTTTTTTCGACTAATTATTTGGTTTATTAATAATTATTTACTACTAAAATGATGCATGTATAATATATGTTATTGTAATTCACACTGCCCAGTCATGCCAGTATAGCAATTACTGTAAATACAAAAAATACTAAATAAGATTTAATATATAGGCCACTATAATTACATTATTAATGTAGGACATATTATTATTATAATAGGGGCCTACCCTAATATAAGTAAAAATTAACTGCAACGGTAAGTGAATTATTTAAACAGTCAAGAGAATAATAATAATTGTATTCATATCATTTTGTTATTGTAACAAAACGTTATTTGTTAAATAAAAATTAGTAGTGAAAAGACCTGGCCAATGTCGTTTGGCTATTCAGTTTCTCCGCTCTCGTTCTCCGCCCATAATTGTAATTTATAAATGACTTACCTTAGAAATCCTACAAACTGTCCTCCGTCGACCAATATCCTCGTATGCGGAATCCACTCGCTTGCTTTCACACCCGTCACCAACACTTTACCTTCGACAACGAACGTATCGTTCAATTTGCCCTCGTCGAGTTCCTCCGTGAAACACGACGAAGCCCACACAGTGAGCAGAAATAAAATAGTCCGAATCATTGTCTCAGATTATGAGTTCATCAACTTGGTTTCTTCTTGGGGAAATTCTGGGCGAAAATTGGACTGAACGATATTTTTTTCACGGTAGATAAAATTGGGATGATTACACACAAATTAAGACCAGACTGAAGCTAGCCGCGTATTGGGCCAGATTTCCATCTGCATGGATTCTAATTTCCCTGAATACGCGGCTGGCCGTTCCTTGAATACACGGATGGAAATCTGGCCGAATACGCGGATGGAAATCTGGCCCAATACGCGGCTAGCTTCAGTCTGGTAAATTAAGAACCTGCAATGCATTTCCTGCCTGTAACCCAACGTCGTTAACAGTACAGTACGTACATGATTTGTTCAAATGGGGCTACCTGACTATTTTTCTGAGGCCCGAAAAAAAAAAATCGTATCTGTTCTACAGAGGGCGCGCTTCGAAAAGTTAAAAGGCACTGTGTCAACCTCGTTCCAAGAAAGTTTTTCAAAAGAATATTCAGAGTTTGGTTTGGACGAGTTTTTGTGACTATTTTGTGTTTATTGTAAATTTTTTTAATAACAAATAAACAAATAAACAAAATCCAATCACGAAAATCTATGTGTGTGTTATATAAAACAAATATTGAATGCTTTTCCTCGTGAAATGGAATAGTCAAGATATCACCTCATTAGCATGCAAACGCAGGCGGATTACAGAATACAGCGCTTCTAGTCCTATTCTTATGCAAAAGTAAGCTGCCGGACGCCCGCGTGTAATTAGCCTTGTCCAAGGCTCTTTACGCAAGCATCCCGCTTTGAATTCACCAGGTAGCATAACAATACTGGCACGTTACTGCAATACTTCATATAATCATGGAGGTAGGAATAGCCCCAGTGGGGTCGAAGCATGGTTTTTCAAACTTCAAACTATGGTTTATTTTTACCATCAAAACAATCAAAATTATCTCAAAGCTGTCCAAAAGTAATTTACAAAAAACAGGAGGGAGTATTTGAAGGGAACGATCTAATATTTCAAGGTAAGGAAATAACTTAGATTTTTCTTTTACTTTTCAAGTTTTTTACATGTCCCTTTAGGGGCTCCGTAGGAAAGCACTGACTCATCAAAAGTCGACACACTGAAGAAAATTCGACCCGTGAGAAAATGGAATACGCGGTTAAAACTTCCACAGAGACCGACTGAAACCAGTCGTATAGATTGTGCACTACAACAAATAAAGATAAAAATCGTACGACAAGCCTCATTAGTAAAATGTAAACCTACAACTTTTGTTTGAAGGTCATGACTTATGGATTGTTGACAAATGGTCCAATATTTTGCTCTAAAATCTGCCGAGTCAGAATTGACCCATAATCCGGGTCCCGTTGTATTCTGCTTCAGTTAGTCCTTGTACAGGTCATGTTGACACATATTCTGGGTCGGCCTGACCAATTGGGTCAGATCTCAGCGGGGACCCGGAATTCGGTTCAGTTCTAACCATATAATGTTTTGGTGTGCATGGTGCTCATAGTCGGTCTGGATCTCGGCCCGGTCCGGCCTTCAAGTCTGATGTATAGCGTGAGTAAAAACCCCACAATGGAAGTTTTACCAGACAGACGTAAGGCAAGCTAAGTTAAACTTTTGTATCCCGTCCCGCTCTTTACACATCATTCATTCATCCATTCATTCATTCATTTTTATGAAAAAATAACTTGCAGCACAAAGCTGAATTAGGTTATGTGGCATTTCAACCCGGGAACCACATACGTCACATGAAGTATTGCACAATCGAAACGGAACTCCCCCTCAAAAGTCCGGGTCGTAGGGTCATCATACTAAAACCGCGCAATGCATTAATTCCAATTGTATTCAGAGCTGCGAAGCTGTCAATACGGAGCCCATAGTTCGTGCTTTCTAGTAACAGTATGTGATTTCCTGTACATTTTTTCGTTTATTAGTTGAATATTTATTTCCTTCCTCTATGGTTGAATACTCAAATTTTAAACCCCAGCTTTCCCAGTATAGACCTTCAGGAATTATAATTTCAACCAGGCAATAATGGTTACAGAAGATAATGTCAGATCGACTCTACAAAAACTGTTGTTTCTGTACTGTCTTTATTTCAAAAACAATTCCAATTAATCTTTAGAAAATAGTTAGACTATTTTCTCAGTGAAGTTTAGTCTTTCGGCATCAAGTGAAATATCTTTTTACTACACTATTTCACTGCCGAACCAGTAACAAATATAATTCGTTGAAACACAATTTAAAACAAGTTATTGCGCATGTAAACAAGCAAGGCACACATCCATCCCAAACCCACCCACCCACACACCACACCACCACAAAATATAGGTTACAATAATTATATCCGTGATATCTAAACAAAAATTTCCACGAAAATTGTTCTTATTTTCCCATACTTTTATCCAATACGGTTCTCTTATTTGCATGTACAGTATCATAACAGGCTTATAAATCTTAGTAATAAAAGACTTTGTATACAATTCATTCAAAGGCCCTACTAATAAATTCACCTTTTCGAGTTGAGCTCCCACATGATGAAAACAACATACCTTTTTTTGAACTATCACAGCATCCCTTGCATCTGTAGAAAAAAGCTTCTATGTATATATCCAAAATTACTAATTATAATAATGATACTGACATTAAGAAATATATTATTGTAAATAACAGTTTCTTTCAGCTAGCCCATTTGCCCACAGATTGGTTGTTGTGTTTTAAAAACATTAATGTAGGCTTACTTCCTGTATAAAAAAGCCTTAATAAAAGAGATTTAGAGACAAACTGAACAATGAGTTTGTTGTTAGATAACTCAGCAGAAATATTTTTTTAATTTTTTTATTTTGATGCATTTGCCGAGCCATTAAAAATGCGAAAACATCATCAAAACGCGCTGTACATTAAAATAAAAAAAAATTCAGCTGAAACAGCTTTGAGTACAAGGTACAAAAAGGAGTACTAGGAAAACATTAAAAATAAATTAAACCTGAAGCCACACATGATATTGGCTGTAATTAGTCATCAAAACACGTGATTCAGTACACCACAGTTTAAGTTTGATATGAACATTTAAAAAGAAAGTTTCTTAAAAGAGATTTAAAAACATCTTCGCTTAGTTCACTCTTGATGCCAAGGAGCAAGGAGTTACACAGTTTCAGGGAATTT
Source organism: Pycnopodia helianthoides (assembly GCA_032158295.1). Taxonomy (NCBI): domain Eukaryota; kingdom Metazoa; phylum Echinodermata; class Asteroidea; order Forcipulatida; family Asteriidae; genus Pycnopodia; species Pycnopodia helianthoides. The sequence goes on along the minus strand of CM063248.1, from coordinate 1,307,299 downwards.
TGGAATTTCAAAAGATGAAAATAAAAATAATAATATAATAAATAAATAAATAAAATCAAAAACAAATGTTCTGAGGTTGGAAACTACCTGCCCAATTATTTGGGAGGATATATACAATCAAATTCTCAAGTGAAATTATAAATTCAGGAACTCAAGTACTTTAAAGAGCTCTGTAACACATATCTTCACTGCCGACTCAGTCAATATGTACTATTTTAAACAACATTTCATTGAAACAAATTATCTTTAGGCAACTGAGCATGTATATAAAAGAAAGGCACACCTCCACCCCACCTCCACTCAAGACACTCAATCGACACACAAACATACACACCGACCCAAATGTGTAATGACCTCCAATCGTGGACCCCCCTTTGTTCAACTCTTTGTCCTGACAAACGTGGACCCCATTGTTTTCCTTTTTGATAACAAACGTGGACCTATTGTCTCTTTTGTTGTAAGTCCTCAGTTTGAATGTCATTACAAACTCACACACATACGCCCACACAACCTTACGGATCGGGTTTGTGGGGTCCTGCTATTGTTGTTCTATTATTCCCTTTTCTAAAGAAATCCCCTGGGGGTCCAGGTCCCTTTGTTCTCCCATTGCAATGTTCCCATTGGTTTTGTACACAAAAATCGAAGCGAGGACGTCCTCGGTACACCTTTTCCCAGGATCTCTTTTGTTAAAGTTCTCGGTTTGAATGCATGTGGATTGTTGTTTGGACAGCAGCTCAGAAGTGTACAAAGACTTTTTTTCTTCGTTCGTTCAAATTAGAAAAAGAAGAAGATTGCCTCCTGTTTGATTTCCATTTCGGCGCTTTCATTAAGCAAATAATGAGTCATAACCTGTTAGAAAAGCTTGCACCTAAGCAAATTTGCTTGCTAAACTAAACAGGAAAATTTGCCAAAAATAATAGCAGCTCTATGAAAGTGGGCGGTGGTGTATAAAGAACGGAACCCCGAATAAGCATATTCAGGGCCAATTCAAGTGCCATAAAGTCATCATCCTGCAGCCCACAATCAGTCAGACTCAAAAATTCCAAAGGAAGAAACAGGAGTCATCTGGTTACCCTGTATACCACGTAGATCATTTCCATTGAGCCAAACCTTCTTTATACTTCCTACTGTAGCTACGGTGGAAAGAAGTGGGCTGATATCATCACGCTGCAGATTACACTCCAACAGCTGCAATTCCTCCACTGGACTCAAAACAGGAGTTATCTGGTCCCCCTTAATACCATGGAGGTCGTTTTTGCGTAGAGCAAGTTGCGTTACACTACCTGCAGCAGTCCACGACGGAGAAAAGTGGCCCAACATCAGCACTCTGTATACCACACGCGTATAGATGCAATTCCTTCAGGGAAGAAACAGGAGGTATCTGGTCCCCCTTAATACCATGGAGATCATTTCCGCGTAAAGCAAGTTGCCTAACACTACCTGCAGCAGCAACGATGGAGAATAGTGGCCCAATATCAACACTCAGTAAACCACACGCGTATAGATGCAATTCCTTCAAGGAAGAAACACGAGTTATCTGGTCCCCCTTAATACCATGGAGATCATTATTCTGTAGAACAAGTTGCGTTACACTACCTGCAGCGGCAACGATGGAGAAAACTGGCCTAATATCATCACTCTGGATACCACACGCGTATAGATTCAATTCCTTCAAGGAAGATACAGGAGTAATTTGGTCCCCCTTAATACCATGGAGATTATTTCCTTTAAGAAAAATTGTAGTTACACTACCTGCAGCAGCCACGACGGAGAAAAGTGGCCCAACATCATCACACTCTATACCACACGCGTATAGATGCAATTCCTTCAAGTTAGGAAACACCCACCCGGATCTCTCTACCTGCAGCAGCTACAATGGAGAAAACTGACCTTATATCATCACTCTGTATACCACACGCGTGCAGATGCAATTCCTTCAAGGAAGAAACATGAGTTATCTGGTCTCCCTTAATACCATGGAGATTGTTTTCCATTAGAACAAGCCTCATTACACTACCTGCAGCAGCCATAATGGAGAAAAGTTGTCCAATATCATCACTCTGTACACCACACGCGTTTAGATACAACTCAATCAGGGACGAAACAGTACTTATCTGATCCCCCTTAATACCGTGGAGATCATTTTCACTTAAAACAAGTTTCGATATACTACCTGCAGCAGCCACGATTGAGAAAAGTGGACCAATATCATCACTCTGTATACCACATGCGTATAGATTTAATTCCTTCAGGGAAGAAACACAAGTTTTCCTTGTCCCCCTTAATACCGTGGAGATCGTTTTCTTTTAGAAAAATTGTCGTTACACTACCTGCAGCAGCCACGATGGAGAAAAGTGGCCAAATATCATCACTCTTAATACCACATGCGTATAGATGCAATTCCTTTAAGGACGAAACATGAGTTATCTGGTCTCCCGTAATACCATGGAGATCGTTTTCGTTTAGAACAAGTTCCGTTACACTGCCTGCAGCAGCCACGACGGAGAAAACTTGCCCAATATCATCACTCTGTATACCACAAGCATGTAGATACAATTTCTTCAAGGAAGAAACAGGAGTTATCTGGTCCGCCTTAATACCATGGAGATCGTTTTTCTTTAGAACAAGTGTCGATACACTTCCTGCAGTGGCCATGATTGAAAAAAGTGGCACAATATCATCACTCCGTATACCACACGCAATTAGCTGCAATTCCGTCAAGGACGAAACAGGAGTTATCTCGTCCCCCTTAATACCACGGAGATTGTTTTCGCTTATATTAAGTCTCGTTACACTACCTGCTGCAGCCACGATAGAGAGAACTTGCCCAATATCATCACTATCTATACCACACGCGTGTAAATGCAATTCCTTCAAGGAAGAAACAGGAATTATCTGGTCTGCCATAATACCATGGAGGTCGTTGTCCTTTAGAACAAGTGTCGTTACACTACCTGCAGCAGCCACGATGGAGAAAAGTGGCCCAATATCATCCCTCTGAATTTTACACTCCCATAGGAAAAACTCTTTCAAGGAAGAAACCGGGGTTATCTGGTCCCTCGTTATACCACGGAGATCGTTTCTGCCCAGAACAAGTCTCGTTACACTTCCTGCAGCAGCCACGATTGAGAAAACTTGCCTAATATCACTGCTCTGCATACGACACGTGTTCAGATGCAATTCCTTCAGGGAAGAAACAGGAGGTATCTGGTCCCCCTTAATACCATGGAGGTCGTTCTCGGTAAGAACAAGTTTCGTTACACTACCTGCAGCAGCCACGACGGAGAAAACTGGCCCTATATCATTACTCTGTATACCACACGCATTAAGATGCAATTCCTTCAAGAAAGGAACATGAGTTATCTGGCCCCCCTCAATACCATGGAGATCGTTTTCGCTCAGATCAAGTGTCGTTACACTACCTGCAGCAGCCACAATTGTGAAAAGTGGCCCAATATCATTACTCTGTAAACCACACGCATTTAGATGCAAATCCTTCAAGGAAGAAACAGGATTTATCTGGCCCCCCTTAATACCACGGAGATTATTTTCGTATACAACAAGAGTCGTTACACTACCTGCAGCAGCCAAAATGGAGAAAAGTGGCCCAATATCGTCACTCTGCATACCACACGAGTCTAGATACAATTTCTTCAAGGAAGAAACAGGAGTTATCTCGCTCCCCTTTATACCATGGAGATCGTTTTCCGTTAGCGCAAGTATCGTTACACTACCTGCAGCAGCCACGATGGAGAAAAGTGGCCCAATGTCATCACTCGTCAGCTTACATCCACCTAGTACCAAGACCTCCAAGGAAGAAATACGAGGTATCTGGTCTGATCTCAAACCGTGCAAATTGTTTCCACTCAAATCAACTGTCTTCAATTTGGGAGCTGATTGAAATAAGTTGAAAAGTTGAGGGACAGATTCACAGCTTAACTGACAATGACTTAATGTAAGTGATGTTAAAAATTTAGAAATGTTTTGGAGTTCACGTAGCTTGTCGTTCATATTGACTCCAACCACTTCCAATGATAAATCACACCTTGTTCTAGCCATTATTTGTTCTAGGAGATCTAAATCGGTTCTTCCTTGACACGTTATCGTTATATCTGAAACATGACGAAGACTGGATCGTTCTGGTAGGTTTTGAATGAAATAATGTGCAGCCAAGAGGTCTTCTCCTTTCAGCGGATATGGGAATCTTACCCACTCATCTAGGGCGAGGGTTTTTACAGTCGAACCAAGCTTGGCTTCAAACAAAGCCAGCATCATTATTCTATGCAAACAGACATACCTCTCACATTCAACAGGAGTGTTTTTATTGTAAACCAACAGGTGCTTTTTGGTTATTTCTACTACACATTCTGCAGCTTTTTTGTTTCTTCCGCAGCAGAAACGGATTAAGTATCCAATTCTTTCAACGTCACCTTCTAACAATGTTAACATGTACTCATTAAATTTGCCAGGATTGGACTCTGCCATATCAGACAGGTAAACGGAACAACAAAACTGCATTAATATCATATGGTAGAATTTGACTCGTTCAACATTTTCTATACCGTGCATGAACTGCACTCGGGTCAGCAAGCCGACTTCACATCCCAACTTGACAAGGTCCTCTGAACCAAACTCCGAAACCGCGAATGAATGTTTTTCATGGCTTTTTAGCATCAAACCTTCAAGTGCAACCTGCCCAAGTTTGGCCATTAGCTCATTAAACCCCTTTTCGTTCATTTTCTCTGGGGGGTTGGTAGTGCAATCTTTGCTCATCTTTTGCTTATAGAATATTCTGATTGCGAGACGAAGCAGGTCTGTAATCCTATCAGGTAGTCGACTTCCGGCTTGTGTTAATGATGTACACATCAGCCAAATAAACAAAGGAATTTCCCCTAAACTGCGGAGTGTTTCAGACTTATTTATTTCAGAAAGAACATGAGCATGATGTTGGGAATCATAGTTGCTGAAGTATTTATGGATGTATTCTTGCTTAATATTGTCATCGAATCCAACTATATTTACTCTTGTGAAATCTGGATTGCAAGTCAGTAACTTAAGAGCCGTAGACTGACGACTTGTTACAATAACTTTACAGCGTTTAAGGGACTTGAATGAGAGGACATTGTTAACACTGAAGTTTTCTTTTGCCTTTTGTAGTGTCTGAAAGGAAATTTCATCTGCTCCATCAAGAAGAATGAGAACTTGCTCTGGGTATTGTGTCATATAACTTTCGAGATCCTTCTTCCCAAGTTCGTTTTGAGGCAATATTTGAGAAGATATTTCATCCATAATGTTGAAATTGACCTCCATTTTGTTTATTTCCAACAAAAAGACGAGCTTATACTTTGACAGAGGTGACTCTTGTTTTTGATGAGTCACGTGAGTATCACTCTGTAAAACAGCCCAGTCATAAGCTATCTTTTTTAGAAGCGTTGATTTCCCGTACCCACTTTCAGCGGTGATTAAAATTCTTCTCTTATTAATGCTTAACATGTCTCCGTATGACTTGAGGGGAATTTTTTTATACTCTGTTTTGGTTTTATCGACCTCGTATTCGCCTATTAGATCAGACAGTATTGTGCGGTCTGTTTGATGTTTTTCCTCAATGAAACCTGACTGCATTGTGATTGACTGAACAGGTTGGTTTGTTTCTTGCAAAAGTTCTAAACGAACATAAAGTTGATCCATATCAACAGCCAGATCCTTACGTGAAGGATGTGTGTTCACTTTCATTGTCTCCTTGTAATGACTCTTCAAAGCCTCACGCCATGCTGTGGAAGGTAGCCCCATCAAAGCTGTAATAAAACAGTTTGTACACTTCTGGGTTAAACAAAGAAACTTGACTAGTGCGGGATTTGAGTCTACAACCTCCGGATTATCGTGCCCGCGCTCTACCAACTGAGCTATCTAGCCCTAACGTTGGCACTCCTAACTATTTTTGTCAGCATCTTTGCTCGGGGTGCAATGAGTCAGAAACCATCCAACCTAAATTGCCGTGTAGCCAGGGTTAACATCCAAGTTTACGATCTAACCTGGGAAGCGGCACCGAGGAGAGCGATTACCTTGAAGGGGATGCGACTTTTATTTCAAATATCAAGTAACAAATCACAAGGGAAACTGACTGGGAAAATTTTAAATAATCTTAAAATATGTTGTTAGTGGAAACTCGTTGTACCTCACTTGAGGTGGGGACACGGGATCTGTGTGTGGGGTTTCCACCCCCGTGTTATATGCCACTAAAACCCCTTCTGAAGTGAAACTGAACAATACCAGTAGTGGGTGTATTGAAATTTAAAACACACCACAATTAAGTTAATAATGGCTGCTGGTGGTTTCTTGTTCTCCTTTAGATCTGTATATGTATCACAGCACAATGAGAACAAAACAGTGCATGTTAAATAAACTAATAATACAAAAATGAAATAAAAAATAAATCATGATCTAGATGGGACGAGACCGATATAACCCATGCGTGGATCCGGGGAGAAGGCATGCGCCCCGGTAAATTTTTAAGAAAAAAAAGAAGGCAGAAAGAAAAGGGGGAGGGGAGAGAGTGGAGGGGGACAAGGGGAAGAGAGAGAGAGAAGGGGGATGGGGAAGGGGGTGGGGAGAGAAAGAAGGGGATTGCAATATTTTAAAATAAGATCTGTGCGTTTGTTACAACTACCGCGAAGCCTGTTCCAAAATTAGACAACAGGCCGATGATTGTCTCCAATAGGTATTTACAAACTTGGTGTGATATCTCGGCGTGATGTGAGCAGTTTCACTATTTACTGTATCGTATGAAGCCGTACTTGTTTTTAAAATATCATGTCACTTGGATTGATATTCTTTGGTAAATAATATGGAATAAAATAGTAGAAAAATGCGCAAAGGCTCAGTCGAAGTAGCAAAGTGTTCAAAAGTCGGACGGCCGTTTAGTCACGATCCCTGCAGGCAGTGCCGCTAATCCGTATCCTTTTTTTTGAGGGAGTGACAATAAAATCACTATCTTTAAGCCGCGGTACTTGTTTGGAAGGCCAAGGGGAGATATTCAACCTTCAAGAGCAGGCGCGGATCAAAGATCTGTTTAAGGAAAGGGGGGGGGGCACACATTTAAAAAAAAATGTTGACCATCACATCTATGTTCGGGCCGAGACCCCTATGTAACATCGCAACGTAGCGGGTGGGGGGGGGGGGGTAATAAAAAAAACTCAGAGAACTTAAAGGTATTGTACACTTTCGGTAACAGCTCAAAATCAGTGTCCACATTTTGTGTGATTCAACATATGCATGAACAAACAAACCTGTGAAAGTTTGAGCTCAATTGGTCATCGAGGTCACGAGAAAATAGTGAAAAGAGATCTTATGTGTTTTCTGTTTTTTCAAATTCTCGCGCGTGATAATTACTATTGTTTTACTCGTTTCTCAGAAACGATAGCATTTTAGGCAGAAATATTTTAAGGAACCCTTTCTACCATTACTTACTTTAATTCATGTAAGTTATGTGTGAATCTGTGAACATTGTGTTTTTCGATCTTACCAATAGTGTACAGGGCCTTTAATGGAGGTAATTTGTTTGCATTTTTACAGGGATTTTATTGTCAACCTCATGACAGGAGTTGTTTTAATTGGTATTTGACCAGAGGATTACTAATTAAAAAGACTTACCACTGCCGGAAGCTTTAGATTGATGTGGTTCTGAAACCCTGTGTGACGTCATCTCTGCACTGGACACTTCCGATGCAATAGGATAACCTTGTTGGAAAGTTAAAAATTTTGCTCATTAAAATGTTTAATTGTTCCTTTGTTTTCGGGGGTAATTTCACAAAAACGCAAAATGTTGGTAGGCGCATGACTCAATAGCATTCATTGGAACCAAAACTGTACTGTGTTACGCACTGTGTCCACTCATTGAGCTGGTTCCCTTCAAGGATTTGCAAAAAACAGCTTTATGAACTTTTGCCTTTACAAGGAAACTGCCATCAAGTGAATTATTAAAACCTAAATAGAAGAACGACATGAAGAGTCCAAAGAGTGAGTATTTATTTTTTTCTTTCTGATTTTCATGATAGTCCAATGCGCTAGACTGCATCGCCACAACACACCACAGTGAGTATTGGGTGAACTATAACTATGCTAATTTTTGATGGAAAATAACCACGAAACTATTGAATTATTAAAACGTTTTTCAATTAACTATTATAATTTTTTCAATGATCAATAAAATGGCTGGACAGGTTTGAACTAAGGTTTATCCCCTACCTTTTTCAGACAAGAGTTCTTCTGTTACATGAATTTCTTCAATGACGGATTGATCAATGCGCCTCATAATTTCTTTTAGCTTCCTATATTCGCCAACTCCTATGACTCCTTTGTCATCTAACGTTTGCAGCAGCTCTCCCACATCCTTTATTTTCTCTAGTTCTGCACCTTGGAAGCCACCAAAGTCATTGGCTCGAACTACTAGTTGCATTTCCTTAAAGGCTTCATTGTCTATGCTCCTATTCAAGCGCAAGAGTAAATCAATGTGTTCTCTTGGTACTGCCGGAAGAGACATTTTGCTCTGTTGGTGTCAGCGTTTCATATGAGAATAATTTAAAGCAGAGGAGAGGCAACCTGAGGAGAAGAAAAGAAAGATAATCTTTGAAGTAATTTCTTTAAAAATGCAAATTTGCCCCGAACAATACTGAAATCAGCTCAAGGTAGGGCTAAGACAAAACACAAATAAGACATAATGGATGGGGAGGGGGTAAGCTCCGGCCCAAGAACTCCAAAATGCAGAACATTTGCTGAAGGGTCATCATCCAACTGTCACCAATCGACACCCATCCAGTGAATTGGGTCGTATACGGACGATGAGCGCAAAGTAAAAACAAGCGCAACCGATCAGCAGCACTGCTGTGATTGAAAGTGATTCCAGCGGGGTACAAGTTGAGGAGGAGACACGGGCAAATATCTATGTCTACTATAGAGAGAGTGTGTTTGCTTAAATGATTAATGACAAACCGATTCTGTACACAAAAGATGCTGGCAGAGTTTTGCTGCCCTTTCTTTCTAACCAAACCACTGTCCCATGTTGATTGACACCCCCTCTAGGACGTGCGGCATGGTCCAGCTTGTAGGATCTCATGGCATAGGCATATGAGCTGACCAGTGTGTATGATGTGGTTAAGACAATGGGAATATTGAAATATGTCAGCATGTGCTGAAAGTGTGCCTCGTTTGCAGAGCAAGATAGGACGTTTAGACAATTTCAAACTCGCTAAGTGCTGTTTTTTGCACTGACACAACTTCATGAAGTAGAAAGATGACTCAGTGTTGAAAAGGTCATAAATTGTCGTAAATAATAGTATATTATTATTTATTTGCTATTACAAATGATTTTTCTTCCTCAAAATAAATTAAGTCACTCACCTTCAAGAAAGTCTGAACCGATTATTATTAGTGTATTCTTTCCTTAACAAGCCTAGAGTCTGATGATAACGACCTTAGCCATCGCTTATGTGACGTCACTTTCCATTGTTGCCTGTCTTTGTTGACCATACTAAATTAACAAAATCTGAAATCAACAAATGGGACAGTACATTGTACATCATCAATTGGACTTTGAATTTCAGACCACCAGTTGGAAATTTTAAGGCCTAACCTACATGTGATAGTAATATTGCAGTTTCATATATACTAATTTTCCTAAAAACATTGCCGAAGGTTACGAAATAAACGTGTGAGCAATAATATTTTAAGGCAATGAAATAATTGAGTTGGGGACATGCACAAAGCCCTTGACTGAAAGTCTTTGACAAAGTGCCTAAAACTGGCTCTATACACCTTGGAAGTAGTTAAGACACCACCAACAAGGTCTGAGATTGTAGAAAGAAACACCTTTCCCCATTGTTTACCAATTGCTAAATTTAGTGATTGGCTAGGAGCATTTGATTGGCTGACCAGTTCAAACCTTGAAACCCGTTTATCCTCAAGTATACATTTTCATATTAAGCTGTGCCTGTAATGTTACTTTTTAAGGTGGTCATGATGGAACTTTAAGCTCTGGTTTACACGCTATGCTAGTCACTTTGAATTTGAGTATTGTTGCTACTAACTAAAACAAGTTAGATTGAAAAGTGGCCAACAGTGCAAAAACAAAATGACTTTAATGGTACTGTTGCGATCCCGCAACAAGCCTACACTCTAAAAACAAAAGTGCTAAATATTGGGTCTAAGCAAGTGTGTGCACCTGAAGTGCACAAAGCAGCACCAATAGTGTTACATTTTCTCCCACAAAGTAGAAGTGCTGAAAAGTACGTGCTGAATATGAGTGCTGAATTGTGAGGCTTCCTTGACTGCACCTGAGGTGTTAAATTAACACTTTGTATACTGAAATGGCAATACCAATTAGCACCTATCTTCGGTGTTATGCAAGACTGTTTTTGATTGGTCAATTGATGTGAGGTGATCACGCAGACTTTCGCCCGCTGCCATGTTGATGCATATGCCCTGTGTAACTTTACACGATCGTTCAGCAAATTTGACAAGGTAAGCAAACAATAAATTGATTATTATACCCAAGATGGTTTTATTATCATGCATGGATCACACCGAAGTTACACTTGCTTTTGTTGATGACAATATTTTAAACGATTTCGTCTAGTGAAAAGGCCCGTTCTGATTCAACATTGTTCATGAATCATGTGCGTCGACTGCATGGGCATGCAGCATGCATGCATGGAGGCCATGGCTCTCGTGTCGTTAAACCTACACTGTACATGTACATGTGTACGTGAGGTCGAACGTATAGTCCACGTACGATCCAGCCCCATTCAACTTGCAGTAAAATCCTTCATTATTGGCCTGTGAATTTATATAACAAGTAGGATTTGATGAGTCGTAATCTGCAATTTATATTGCAATATAACTAATAAGCACAGGAGGCATACCCTAGATATCTTTGATTAAACTCCTAGCTTTAGTGATTTTCCATAGATTAAAAGGTCTAAATTGTTTTTAACAGGTCACCACATTGCTTGAGGAAGTGCTGAGCAGTAATACCACAAAGCAGCCCACTCATTGCCTTTGTCGCCAAACCACAGATACATCAGATCGTTTTGAAGATAAAGAACTACCGCTTCCCCCTTCCATCATCGAACATCACATCAGCTGTGGATATACTCTTCAAGAGCCACTGCACCTTCAACTTTGAATATTCCGCTCAACTACCCAACTTCTTTGGCTACCTGCAAACTCAGATATACGGACTGAAATATTCAGGCAAGGTGCCACCACGAGTCATTGAATTTAAAGCCAGGGCTTTGGCCTTACAACAAATGTGTTTTTTAATGCTGGATTTCCACACTGTTTGGGCCTACTTGATAGTCATTGATATATTGTTGGAGTGTGTAAAGAGTCAAGTTGATTTGATGTGATGAAAACTTATGCTGTATAATTTTGGTAGGGCTTTAACCTGTTCTGTGTCAACCTTCAGTTAGAAAATCTCAGGGGCAGATCCAGAGGCGAGATATTGGGGTCAAACACCTCCCTTAATCTTTTGGTCTTGTTTATTATGCTGGGGTGGTCTTTTGGCTTTTGCACTGAAATAATCAGACCAGGGTCACTGCGGAAACTTGTTAGTGATAAGAAACAAAATTTGGAACAAATCTGTAAAGCCTGAACACACCCCCCCCCTCTGTAACAATTAATGGATCTTATAATATTTAGAGAAGTTTATATATTCGTACGTTCATGTGTTGCGACTGAACTTCTCAAATTTAATATGTTCTCATGTTTCTGATAATAAAATTTACATAAACATGTACATGTAACTCAGTTGAGTACTTTATTTTGTGTCCTAGAGTTGCTGAAAATAGCACCTAAAGTGCTCTAGTTTAGCTCTTATGGGTGCAGCACCTCAATGACAGTAGCACCTAAAGTGCTCTAGTTTAGCTCTTATGGGTGCAGCACCTCAATGACAGGAGGTGTTTTATTGGTATTTGACAGAGGGGATTACTAATTAAAAAGACTTACCACTGCCGGAAAGCTTAGATTGATTGTGGTTCTGAAACCCTGTGGACGTCAATCTCTGCACTGGACACTTCCGATGCAATGAGGATAACCTTGTGGAAAGTTAAAATTTTTGCTCATTAAAATGTTTTAATTTGTTCCCTTTGTTTTCGGGTAATTTCACAAAAACGGCAAAAATGTTGGTAGGCGCATGACTCAATAGGATTGTTGGAACCAATTCTGTACTGTGTTACGCACTGTGTCCACTCATTCGAGCTGGTTACCTTCAAGGATTTGCAAAAACAGCTTTATGATACTTTTGCTTTACAAGGAGGGAAATGCCATCAAGTAATTATTAAACTAAATAGAAGAACGAATGAAGAGTCCATAAGAAAGTGAGTATTTATTTTTTCTTCTCTTGATTATTCATGATGTCCAATGGCTAGACTGCTCGCCACAACATCACCACAGTGAGTATTGGGTGAACTATAACTATGCTTATTTTGCATGGGAAAATAACCACGAAAACTATTGGAATTATTAAAACGTTTTTCAATTAACCTATTTATAACTTTTTCAAGGATCAATTAAAATGGCTGGTAAGGTTTGAAACTACGGTTTATCCCCATAAACATCTTTTTTAGACAAGGAGTTCTTCTGTTACTTGTTTTCTTCTAGAGGATTGAACAATGCGACTCTTAATTTATTTTTGCTTCCTATATTCGCCATCTCTATGACTCCTTTGTCATCTAACGTTTGCAGCAGCTCTCACACATCCATTTATTTTTCTAGTTCTGAACCTTGGAAGGACAACTCTAGTCTGTCGGCTTTCAACTAACTAGTTGCATTTCCTTAATGGCTTCATTGTCTATGCTGCTATTCAAGCGCAAGAGTAAATCAATGTGTTCTCTTGGTACTGCCGGAAGAGACATTTTGCTCTGTTAGTGTCAGCGTTTCATATGAGAATAATTTAAAGCAGAGGAGAGGCAACCTGAGGAGAAGAAAAGATAGATAATTTTTGAAGTAATTTCTTTAAAATGCAAATTTGCCCCGAACAATACTGAAATCAGCTCAAGGTATAGGGCTAAGACAAAACACAGATAAGACATAATTGATGGGGAGGGGGTAAGCTCCGGCCCAAGAACTCCAAAATGCAGAACATTTGCTGAAGGGTCATCATCCAACTGTCACCAATCGACACCCATCCAGTGAATTTGGTCGTATACGGACGATGAGCGCAAAGTAAAAACAAGCGCAACCGATCAGCAGCACTGCTGTGATTGAAAGTGATTCCAGCGGGGTACAAGTTGAGGAGGAGACACGGGCAAATATCTATGTCTACTATAGAGAGAGTGTGTTTGCTTAAATGATTAATGACAAACCGATTCTGTACACAAAAGATGCTGGCAGAGTTTTGCTGCCCTTTCTTTCTAACCAAACCACTGTCCCATGTTGATTGGCACCCCCTCTAGGACGTGCGGCATGGTCCAGCTTATAGGATCTCATGGCATAGGCCTATGAGCTGACCAGTGTGTATGATGTGGTTAAGACAATGGGAATATTTAAATATGTCAGCATGTGCTGAAAGTGTGCCTCGTTTGCAGAGCAAGATAGGACGTTTAGACAATTTCAAACTCGCTAAGTGCTGTTTTTTGCACTGACACAACTTCATGAAGTAGAAAGATGACTCAGTGTTGAAAAGGTCATAAATTGTCGTAAATAATAGTATATTATTATTTATTTGCTATTACAAATGATTTTTCTTCCTCAAAATAAATTAAGTCACTCACCTTCAAGAAAGTCTGAACCGATTATTATTAGTGTATTCTTTCCTTAACAAGCCTAGAGTCTGATGATAACGACCTTAGCCATCGCTTATGTGACGTCACTTTCCATTGTTGCCTGTCTTTGTTGACCATACTAAATTAACAAAATCTGAAATCAACAAATGGGACAGTACATTGTACATCATCAATTGGACTTTGAATTTCAGACCACCAGTTGGAAATTTTAAGGCCTAACCTACATGTGATAGTAATATTGCAGTTTCATATATACTAATTTTCCTAAAAACATTGCCGAAGGTTACGAAATAAACGTGTGAGCAATAATATTTTAAGGCAATGAAATAATTGAGTTGGGGACATGCACAAAGCCCTTGACTGAAAGTCTTTGACAAAGTGCCTAAAAACTGGCTCTATACACCTTGGAAGTAGTTAAGACACCACCAACAAGGTCTGAGATTGTAGAAAGAAACACCTTTCCCCATTGTTTACCAATTGCTAAATTTAGTGATTGGCTAGGAGCATTTGATTGGCTGACCAGTTCAAACCTTGAAACCCGTTTATCCTCAAGTATACATTTTCATATTAAGCTGTGCCTGTAATGTTACTTTTTAAGGTGGTCATGATGGAACTTTAAGCTCTGGTTTACACGCTATGCTAGTCACTTTGAATTTGAGTATTGTTGCTACTAACTAAAACAAGTTAGATTGAAAAGTGGCCAACAGTGCAAAAACAAAATGACTTTAATGGTACTGTTGCGATCCCGCAACAAGCCTACACTCTAAAAACAAAAGTGCTAAATATTGGGTGCTAAGCAAGTGTGTGCACCTGAAGTGCACAAAGCAGCACCAATAGTGTTACATTTTCTCCCACAAAGTAGAAGTGCTGAAAAGTACGTGCTGAATATGAGTGCTGAATTGTGAGGCTTCCTTGACTGCACCTGAGGTGTTAAATTAACACTTTGTATACTGAAATGGCAATACCAATTAGCACCTATCTTCGGTGTTATGCAAGACTGTTTTTGATTGGTCAATTGATGTGAGGTGATCACGCAGACTTTCGCCCGCTGCCATGTTGATGCATATGCCCTGTGTAACTTTACACGATCGTTCAGCAAATTTGACAAGGTAAGCAAACAATAAATTGATTATTATACCCAAGATGGTTTTATTATCATGCATGGATCACACCGAAGTTACACTTGCTTTTGTTGATGACAATATTTTAAACGATTTCGTCTAGTGAAAAGGCCCGTTCTGATTCAACATTGTTCATGAATCATGTGCGTCGACTGCATGGGCATGCAGCATGCATGCATGGAGGCCATGGCTCTCGTGTCGTTAAACCTACACTGTACATGTACATGTGTACGTGAGGTCGAACGTATAGTCCACGTACGATCCAGCCCCATTCAACTTGCAGTAAAATCCTTCATTATTGGCCTGTGAATTTATATAACAAGTAGGATTTGATGAGTCGTAATCTGCAATTTATATTGCAATATAACTAATAAGCACAGGAGGCATACCCTAGATATCTTTGATTAAACTCCTAGCTTTAGTGATTTTCCATAGATTAAAAGGTCTAAATTGTTTTTAACAGGTCACCACATTGCTTGAGGAAGTGCTGAGCAGTAATACCACAAAGCAGCCCACTCATTGCCTTTGTCGCCAAACCACAGATACATCAGATCGTTTTGAAGATAAAGAACTACCGCTTCCCCCTTCCATCATCGAACATCACATCAGCTGTGGATATACTCTTCAAGAGCCACTGCACCTTCAACTTTGAATATTCCGCTCAACTACCCAACTTCTTTGGCTACCTGCAAACTCAGATATACGGACTGAAATATTCAGCAAGGTGCCACCACGAGTCATTGAATTTAAAGCCAGGGCTTTGGCCTTACAACAAATGTGTTTTTTAATGCTGGATTTCCACACTGTTTGGGCCTACTTGATAGTCATTGATATATTGTTGGAGTGTGTAAAGAGTCAAGTTGATTTGATGTGATGAAAACTTATGCTGTATAATTTTGGTAGGGCTTTAACCTGTTCTGTGTCAACCTTCAGTTAGAAAATCTCAGGGGCAGATCCAGAGGCGAGATATTGGGGTCAAACACCTCCCTTAATCTTTTGGTCTTGTTTATTATGCTGGGGTGGTCTTTTGGCTTTTGCACTGAAATAATCAGACCAGGGTCACTGCGGAAACTTGTTAGTGATAAGAAACAAAATTTGGAACAAATCTGTAAAGCCTGAACACACCCCCCCCCTCTGTAACAATTAATGGATCTTATAATATTTAGAGAAGTTTATATATTCGTACGTTCATGTGTTGCGACTGAACTTCTCAAATTTAATATGTTCTCATGTTTCTGATAATAAAATTTACATAAACATGTACATGTAACTCAGTTGAGTACTTTATTTTGTGTCCTAGAGTTGCTGAAAATAGCACCTAAAGTGCTCTAGTTTAGCTCTTATGGGTGCAGCACCTCAATGACAGTAGCACCTAAAGTGCTCTAGTTTAGCTCTTATGGGTGCAGCACCTCAATGCGCTAGACTGCACCGCCACAACACACACAGTGAGTATTGGGTGAAACATAACTCTATGCTAATTTTTGATGGAAAATAAACCATGGAAACTATTGAATAATTTTAATTTCTTTCAATGAATTATAAATAATTTGTTTCATGATCAACAAAATGGCTGTATAGTTTTGAACTAGGTTTTATTCCCTTACCGTTTTTAGACAAGAGTTTCTTCTGTTACAATTCAATTTCTTCAATGACGGATATTTTGGTCAATGCTTTTCGCATAATTTCTTTTAGCTTCTTAAATTCGCCAACTCCTAAGACTCCTTTTCGTCCTAACGTTTGCAGCAGCTCTCCCACATCCTTTATTTTCTCTAGTTTCTGCACCTTGGAAAGCCACAAAGTGGCTCTAACTACTGAGTTTCATTTCCTTAAAGGCTTCATTGTCTAATGCTCCTATACAAGCGCAAGAGAGTAAATCAATGTGTCCTTGGATACTACTCGCCTAAGAGACATTTTGCTCTGTTAGTGTCAGCGATTCATATGACGAATAATTTTAAAGCAGAGGAGAGCAACCTGAGGAGAAGAAAAGATAGATAATTTTTTGAAGTAATTCTTTAAAATGCAAATGTTGCCCCGACAAATACTGAAATCAGCTCAAGTTAAGGGCAAAGACAAAACACTCCATTCTATAATAACATAATTGATGGGGAGGGGGTAAGCTCCGCCCATGACCTCCTAAATCAGAACAATAGCTGAAGTTCATCATCCAACTGTCACCAATCGACACCCATCCCGTGAAATTGGTCGTATACGGACGATGAGCGCAAAGTAAAAACAAGCGCAACCGATCAGCAGCACTGCTGTGATTGAAAGTGATTCCAGCGGGGTACAAGTTGAGGAGGAGACACGGGCAAATATCTATGTCTACTATAGAGAGAGTGTGTTTGCTTAAATGATTAATGACAAACCGATTCTGTACACAAAAGATGCTGGCAGAGTTTTGCTGCCCTTTCTTTCTAACCAAACCACTGTCCCATGTTGATTGGCACCCCCTCTAGGACGTGCGGCATGGTCCAGCTTATAGGATCTCATGGCATAGGCCTATGAGCTGACCAGTGTGTATGATGTGGTTAAGACAATGGGAATATTTAAATATGTCAGCATGTGCTGAAAGTGTGCCTCGTTTGCAGAGCAAGATAGGACGTTTAGACAATTTCAAACTCGCTAAGTGCTGTTTTTTGCACTGACACAACTTCATGAAGTAGAAAGATGACTCAGTGTTGAAAAGGTCATAAATTGTCGTAAATAATAGTATATTATTATTTATTTGCTATTACAAATGATTTTTCTTCCTCAAAATAAATTAAGTCACTCACCTTCAAGAAAGTCTGAACCGATTATTATTAGTGTATTCTTTCCTTAACAAGCCTAGAGTCTGATGATAACGACCTTAGCCATCGCTTATGTGACGTCACTTTCCATTGTTGCCTGTCTTTGTTGACCATACTAAATTAACAAAATCTGAAATCAACAAATGGGACAGTACATTGTACATCATCAATTGGACTTTGAATTTCAGACCACCAGTTGGAAATTTTAAGGCCTAACCTACATGTGATAGTAATATTGCAGTTTCATATATACTAATTTTCCTAAAAACATTGCCGAAGGTTACGAAATAAACGTGTGAGCAATAATATTTTAAGGCAATGAAATAATTGAGTTGGGGACATGCACAAAGCCCTTGACTGAAAGTCTTTGACAAAGTGCCTAAAACTGGCTCTATACACCTTGGAAGTAGTTAAGACACCACCAACAAGGTCTGAGATTGTAGAAAGAAACACCTTTCCCCATTGTTTACCAATTGCTAAATTTAGTGATTGGCTAGGAGCATTTGATTGGCTGACCAGTTCAAACCTTGAAACCCGTTTATCCTCAAGTATACATTTTCATATTAAGCTGTGCCTGTAATGTTACTTTTTAAGGTGGTCATGATGGAACTTTAAGCTCTGGTTTACACGCTATGCTAGTCACTTTGAATTTGAGTATTGTTGCTACTAACTAAAACAAGTTAGATTGAAAAGTGGCCAACAGTGCAAAAACAAAATGACTTTAATGGTACTGTTGCGATCCCGCAACAAGCCTACACTCTAAAAACAAAAGTGCTAAATATTGGGTGCTAAGCAAGTGTGTGCACCTGAAGTGCACAAAGCAGCACCAATAGTGTTACATTTTCTCCCACAAAGTAGAAGTGCTGAAAAGTACGTGCTGAATATGAGTGCTGAATTGTGAGGCTTCCTTGACTGCACCTGAGGTGTTAAATTAACACTTTGTATACTGAAATGGCAATACCAATTAGCACCTATCTTCGGTGTTATGCAAGACTGTTTTTGATTGGTCAATTGATGTGAGGTGATCACGCAGACTTTCGCCCGCTGCCATGTTGATGCATATGCCCTGTGTAACTTTACACGATCGTTCAGCAAATTTGACAAGGTAAGCAAACAATAAATTGATTATTATACCCAAGATGGTTTTATTATCATGCATGGATCACACCGAAGTTACACTTGCTTTTGTTGATGACAATATTTTAAACGATTTCGTCTAGTGAAAAGGCCCGTTCTGATTCAACATTGTTCATGAATCATGTGCGTCGACTGCATGGGCATGCAGCATGCATGCATGGAGGCCATGGCTCTCGTGTCGTTAAACCTACACTGTACATGTACATGTGTACGTGAGGTCGAACGTATAGTCCACGTACGATCCAGCCCCATTCAACTTGCAGTAAAATCCTTCATTATTGGCCTGTGAATTTATATAACAAGTAGGATTTGATGAGTCGTAATCTGCAATTTATATTGCAATATAACTAATAAGCACAGGAGGCATACCCTAGATATCTTTGATTAAACTCCTAGCTTTAGTGATTTTCCATAGATTAAAAGGTCTAAATTGTTTTTAACAGGTCACCACATTGCTTGAGGAAGTGCTGAGCAGTAATACCACAAAGCAGCCCACTCATTGCCTTTGTCGCCAAACCACAGATACATCAGATCGTTTTGAAGATAAAGAACTACCGCTTCCCCCTTCCATCATCGAACATCACATCAGCTGTGGATATACTCTTCAAGAGCCACTGCACCTTCAACTTTGAATATTCCGCTCAACTACCCAACTTCTTTGGCTACCTGCAAACTCAGATATACGGACTGAAATATTCAGGCAAGGTGCCACCACGAGTCATTGAATTTAAAGCCAGGGCTTTGGCCTTACAACAAATGTGTTTTTTAATGCTGGATTTCCACACTGTTTGGGCCTACTTGATAGTCATTGATATATTGTTGGAGTGTGTAAAGAGTCAAGTTGATTTGATGTGATGAAAACTTATGCTGTATAATTTTGGTAGGGCTTTAACCTGTTCTGTGTCAACCTTCAGTTAGAAAATCTCAGGGGCAGATCCAGAGGCGAGATATTGGGGTCAAACACCTCCCTTAATCTTTTGGTCTTGTTTATTATGCTGGGGTGGTCTTTTGGCTTTTGCACTGAAATAATCAGACCAGGGTCACTGCGGAAACTTGTTAGTGATAAGAAACAAAATTTGGAACAAATCTGTAAAGCCTGAACACACCCCCCCCCTCTGTAACAATTAATGGATCTTATAATATTTAGAGAAGTTTATATATTCGTACGTTCATGTGTTGCGACTGAACTTCTCAAATTTAATATGTTCTCATGTTTCTGATAATAAAATTTACATAAACATGTACATGTAACTCAGTTGAGTACTTTATTTTGTGTCCTAGAGTTGCTGAAAATAGCACCTAAAGTGCTCTAGTTTAGCTCTTATGGGTGCAGCACCTCAATGACAGTAGCACCTAAAGTGCTCTAGTTTAGCTCTTATGGGTGCAGCACCTCAATGACAGTAGCACCTAAAGTGCTCTAGTTTAGCTCTTATGGTTGCAGCACCTCAATGACAGTAGCACCTAAAGTGCTCTAGTTTAGCTCTTATGGGTGCAGCACCTCAATGACAGTAGCACCTAAAGTGCTCTAGTTTAGCTCTTATGGGTGCAGCACCTCAATGACAGTAGCACCTAAAGTGCTCTAGTTTAGCTCTTTCTGAGTGCTACTATTGTAGCACGCATGCTCGTGCTAAACCTGCAAACTCAGATATACGGACTGAAATATTCAGGCAAGGTGCCACCACGAGTCATTGAATTTAAAGCCAGGGCACTCAAGGTACTGTGAGTGCTCATCACATGGAGAGTTTGAAGCATTGTTAGTATCTTGTTCCTTTAGTTTGGTGTTTTTATACATTTGAAGCTTTCGGATTTCAAAACAAGGAATTCGAGTGTTAACTTCTAATAAGAGTGAAGTTGGTTTGAGGTGATTTATTGCTGTATTATGTTGATAGAAGACAATTAATCATTCTGTATTTCAGATACACATTTTAAATCATTCTCTTAGTTCAAAATAGGCAAGAGTTTTTGTACAACTTTTGAAACTATAACCAGGAAACCTAAATTTAACATGAAGGTTCCCAGCCTTTTTTTAAGCCTACAATTCTGATGGCAGAAATCTAAATTTAGGACTTGAGACATCAGTTTGAGAGTAAATTGTGTGGCATATACCTAATACTACTTTTAATTGCGGTGCTTTTGTTAATTTATACCTGAACTTTGGGGCATTGTATTCATGAAAAAAAGGATAATGATATACTGTTTTTTTTGGACGGAAAGAAACAGTCTCTTAATATTATGAATACAATTTTCAATTAGGCTAGACAAAAAAGTAGTTGTGTTTGCTATTGCCACACACTCTTTTACAAAAAAATCATGTAAATCTTTGCTATAAAAAAACAAGAAATAGTACCCACGTTCTTTCAAACGTAATAGGAAACACAGCTGTTGTTTTGTTTGGCTTTACAACAAATGTGTTTTTTAATGCTGGATTTCCACACTGTTTGGGCCTACTTGATAGTCATTGATATATTGTTGGAGTGTGTAAAGAGTCAAGTTGATTTGATGTGATGAAAACTTATGCTGTATAATTTTGGTAGGGCTTTAACCTGTTCTGTGTCAACCTTTAGTTAGAAAATCTCAGGGGCAGATCCAGAGGCGAGATATTGGGGTCAAACACCTCCCTTAATCTTTTGGTCTTGTTTATTATGCTGGGGTGGTCTTTTGGCTTTTGCACTGAAATAATCAGACCAGGGTCACTGCGGAAACTTGTTAGTGATAAGAAACAAAATTTGGAACAAATCTGTAAAGCCTGAACACACCCCCCCCCTCTGTAACAATTAATGGATCTTATAATATTTAGAGAAGTTTATATATTCGTACGTTCATGTGTTGCGACTGAACTTCTCAAATTTAATATGTTCTCATGTTTCTGATAATAAAATTTACATAAACATGTACATGTAACTCAGTTGAGTACTTTATTTTGTGTCCTAGAGTTGCTGAAAATAGCACCTAAAGTGCTCTAGTTTAGCTCTTATGGGTGCAGCACCTCAATGACAGTAGCACCTAAAGTGCTCTAGTTTAGCTCTTATGGGTGCAGCACCTCAATGACAGTAGCACCTAAAGTGCTCTAGTTTAGCTCTTATGGTTGCAGCACCTCAATGACAGTAGCACCTAAAGTGCTCTAGTTTAGCTCTTATGGGTGCAGCACCTCAATGACAGTAGCACCTAAAGTGCTCTAGTTTAGCTCTTATGGGTGCAGCACCTCAATGACAGTAGCACCTAAAGTGCTCTAGTTTAGCTCTTTCTGAGTGCTACTATTGTAGCACGCATGCTCGTGCTAAACCAGCACTCCAAGTGCAGTCACTATACAAGCTCTTAAAAGTGCTAAATATTGAATCTTTAAGTGTTAGAATTTTTTTAGAGTGTATAGAGTAATAAAGTAGCCAACTATTTATTCTTTAGTGTATAGCCCGTTCGTATAGCCCAAGCGTACAGCCCACACACACTAACTGATCAGAATAGCCCCATCACCACTGTACTGTTGTTACACTGATTATTTTCGTTCGAACGGAGATTTTTTCGTTCGAACGAAGATTTATTTCCTTTTTTTCTTCACCTATGTCCCTTTAATTAAAGGTATTGTACACTTTTGGTAAAAGCTCAAAATCAGTGTCCACATTTTGTGTGATTCAACATATGCATGAAAAACAAACCTGTGAAAGTTTGAGCTCAATTGGTCATCGAGGTCACGAGAAAATAGTGAAAAGAGATCTTATGTGTTTTCTGTTTTTTCAAATTATCGCGCGCGATAATTACTATTGTTTTACTCGTTTCTCAGAAACGATAGCATTTTAGGCAGAAATATATTAAGGAACCCTTTCTACCATTACTTACTTTAAATCATGTAAGTTATGTGTGAATCTGTGAACATTGCGTTTTTCGATCTTGCCAATAGTGTACAGGGCCTTTAAAAGCTCTGTACGAGTCAGGCAAAGCCCTGCCACTAACTTCCCTAGGTCACATTCTCCGACCTTAGAACTACACAGAGTTAAGTACTATCCACACAAATACCATGCTATTAGTTTAGTACACGGATACATATTCATGAGTTACAAAATCCAGCCATCACATTGGTTGTCGCACAGGCCAAGAAATGTATAAAGAGACGGGTTTGAGCAATCACTCTCTGGAGCTCACCAGAGAAAAGAGCAGCAACGTGGTGCCGGAGTGAATTATGCCCCCAGCCTTTTCACAGAAAAAAAGAAAGGGTCTATCAAAGTGCATTGACATTATTGAAGGCAAGTGGAGGGAGCTGTTGTAGTAGAAGTCAGGTATTGGAGAGTGTAATTGAGTGTTTGTAGAACCATTTTGTCCAGCCTCCAGAGTACTCACCTAAAGTACTCGTTATTGATGAATCGATTAAAAAGCTGATGCAGAGAGCACAGTAATAAATTCACAACGGAAGTTACTAGGATGGGCGTATGACAACCCAAACTTTTGTATTTTGCTCTTTCCGCACAATTTCAGCGGGGAAAACCAAGAGGTCACTGTGAGTATTGCACAATCGCTACGGGAATGTCCCTAGATCATGTTAAAGCCGCGATGCAATTATAACGAGAAAACTGGTAAACAAGGGGATAGACACAAATGCCCCGCAAGCCAGTCCGTTTCTTGACATTTGCCCTATTTATAGGTGGTCCAATAACAATAGGCTTATATAATGTAGTTTTACATTCTAACGCACGTAATGAAAGAGGTGAGCCCTGTGGTGTTGCTTTGAGACAAGTTAACCACTTTGTAAATTGTTGCCTATTTTAATAACTGGTATGAGTAAGTCATAAACAGGATTTTTTTCACCACGGCGCAAAAGTGAAGAGATTGTTCAATAGGATTTATTTTAGGGGTCAAAATAAACGGGTGTAAATGTTGCGGGGATGTGGGGCTACCCCTACTCCACCTGCTTTTTTTTTTTTTTACCCCTAAACTTTTTAACATGTGGACCAAAAAGTGGATGACTTAATTCGTGTAAATATTTTCATATTTATCATATACGTTGTTAAGTTTACAAGACTGTTTTGCTCTTTCCTCCAAGTTTTTCTTTATCTGGGCGGGGTATACAAATTTCTTCTTTTTTACCGCTTATTTTGTGTGTGTTTGTCGGTATTATTGTACGAACGTGTGACAAAATGTGTATATCACAACAACATTCATTTGGAAGCGCATTTTTTTGTACTTTCATACGGATAATCACGAGAATGTCACTTACCTGTAAGGGGTCAAACTTCCGTCGAAATCGACTGAAATCAGTCGTAAAGCTGATGAGTAAGTACATGTATGGTTCTAACTAGACTCGTTGACTTGGCTTCTCTCCCGAATCAACCTTGCATGATCCACATTGCTGTATCGTCGAGTTGGTGTCAATCATAGCAAACTCTCTTGTGCTATTCAATAGTTCATGAAACCATGTAAAGCTAACAGGTTGCTAGCTTTGCTTTGAAGATCACCACCAAAGCCCTCTCTGCTTTCTCAAGTCTTTCTTGGAAACAGTCTGACTGAAATGTTTATCGAAAACGCTATGGCTCTTTTTACGTTTAAATGATACAATTTACGTCGTCATACTGTTCAGCTTCCATCGGGATCTGATACCGTAATATTTGTCGTTCCATACCTCAATTTCTGCCGCCAATGTGTGGTCCGGTCCACAAACGTGGGCTTATTAACATAAATGGGCGTATCTAAACCCCGAACAGGAGGCGCGCACGCGCACCAGTCGGAGAAGGTTGTAAAATACTGTGTTGTTTGTCATTGAACCTAGGCCTACAAGTTCATTATTTACATCACAAAAGTTTGTTGTCCATTGGCTTGCGCAAAATTTATATCTATATAAGGAACCACGTTTGTTTGTTTTGCAAATAGGAATAATCCCACAATGCATTAGGCATCTACAGTGCAGAGCTGTGCATTGAGAGAGTTGCGACATCTTGCGATAAGAAGCCAATTTGTGTAAAAGAAAATGCATAAATGAACACAGGGTGGCAGACTAGACTACGCATTGGGTTGGGTTGCACTTGGACCAAAAATGGCGTCCAGTAACCACGTGACCACAGATAACTGGTCCCTCTATGTTGCAACTCTCTCAATATACGGCTCGTCTACGGTGTACACAAAATTAGGCGTGTCGTCGCCGAGCAGTTTAAGAGCACCAGCCTCAAGCTCTGATCAGATATAGCCTGCCCGATATGGGGTAGAGGGTCCCCCCAATGCTCCCATACTATAACACACTATTTTCCTCTTGTATAGAACTACCCCCCCAAAAATCCTCAAAAGAATTCCTGAGATTCCAAGCACACAATGAAGACACAATAGGAGGGGGGGGGGTGGGTTTCCCTCTGCCCCATATCGAGCACCAATTGTGATCAGCAGAGTGTAGGTTCGAGTCCCGGTCTTGCACCTGTGTCCTTAAGCAAGACCACTTATAATAAACATTATTCGGATGGGATGTCAAGCTGTAGGTCCCATAACAAAAAAACCCAGTTACACTTATCGGCATGAGAAGGGATTTACCCCGATGTTTCTGCCAGTGGCTGTTGGCCGCAGCACCTTGTAACCCTTGTAAAGGCGCATGCATAAATTGGTCTCACAGATACGTGTGCTATATAAGACTGTTAGTATTTATTATAAATGTCTATACATAAATTGCAATGTGTATGGATAAGTCCGTTAAACATCCCTTCCGTAAGAGAAATTGGAAAGTAAAATAAAAATTCAATATTTTTCGTTCCCTCGAATTATTATTTCGACTTACGTTACCTCGAAATAGTATTTTGTTACCTCGAAATAGTATTTCATTACCTCGAAATAGTGTTTCGTTCCTTCGAAATAATATTTCGTTCCCTCGAAATAACAATTTTCCCCCCTCTAAATAACATTTCAAGGGAGCAAAAATATTTCAGGGGAACGGAATAATATTTGGAGGTAACGAAATAATTTTGATAATTTTTTTTTACCTTTTCAATTTTTTTTACCTGTCCCTTTAGGGGCTCCGTAGGAAAGCACTGACTCATCAAAAGTCTACACACTGAAGAAAATTCGACCCGTGAGAAAATGGAATACGCGGTTAAAACTTCCACAGAGACCGACTGAAACCAGTCGTATAGGTTGTGCACTACATACAACAAATAGAGAGAAAAATCATACGCCAAGCCTAATTAATACAAAGTAAACCTACAACTTTTGTTTGTATATCAAAGATTTGAAGGTCATGACTTTTATGGATTGTTGACAAATTAATGGTCCAATATTTTGCTCTAAAATCTGCTGGGTCAGAATTGACCCATAATCCGGGTCGCGATTTTTTTTTTCTGCAGCACACGTCGGCTATGGAGTCAACAGTTAAGGGATAGGCTGTTCTTCCTATCCCTTAAGTGTTGACTTCATAGCCGACATGTGCTGCATCCGGGTCCCACCGGGGACCCGGAATTCGGTTCAGTTCTAACCATATAATTTTTGGTGTGCATGGTGCTCATAGTCGGTCTGGATCTCGGCCCGGTCCGGCCTTCAACTCTGATGTACAGCGTGAGTTAAAAACCCACAATGGAAGTTTTACCAGACAGACGTAAGGTAAACTTTTGTATCCCGTCCCGCTCTTTACACAATATTCATTCATGCATTCATTCATTCATTTTCACTGAAAAAAATAACCTGCAGCACAAACCACATACGTCAATTGAAGTATTGCACAATCGAAACGGGAATCCCCCTCAAAAGCCCGGGTCGTAGGGCCATCATACGAAGCTGTCAATACGGAGCCAGTTCGTGCTTTCTCAAAGTGACTGATGTAACAGTATGGGATTTTCTGTACATTTTTACGTTTATTAGTCGAATACTCAGATTTTAAACCTCAGTGCTTCCGGCGCATAGGAGCTTTCCCAGTATATACCTTCAAGGATTATAATTTCAACTAGGCTATAATTTTATGGTTACAGAAGATAATGTCAGGACTCTACAAAAACTATTGTTTACGTTTAACAAATTTCTTTTTAACGATTCCAATTAATCTTTAGAAAATAGTTGAATCATTCGGCATCAAGTAAAACACTACACCATTTCACTTCCGAACCGGTCAGTATGTATTTTAACAATTATAATTCGTTGAAACACAATTTGGAAAAAGTAATTACGCATGAATTTAAAAGCAAAGCACACCTCCATTCCACCCACACACCACACCAACACACACAAAGTACAGGTTACAATAATAACCGTGATATCTAAACAAACATTTCCACCAACATTATTTCCGTTTTTTCTCATAACTTAATCCAATACGGTTCTCTTATTTGCAAGTACTACTTGTATATATATGAACAGTATCAAAACAGTCTTACAAGTCTTAATAATAAAACTTTGTATACACCTCATTCATACCAATAAATTAATCCCAATAAGTTCAGAGGAATAACTTACATCACATCATTTTTGGGGCATTAAATGCCTTTTCGAGTTCTGCTCCCACATGGGGAGAACAACATACTTTTTCTTAACTATTACAGCATCACTTGAATCTGTAAAAAAGCTTCAATGTATATATCGATATTTACTAATTATAATAATGATACTGACGTTAAGAAATATGCGCTTATAATTTTACGGTAGTTTACAGTCTATTTCAGTTAGCCCTTTTGCCACACAGATTGGTTGGTGTGTTTACTCAAACACGAACATGTACAATTTTTACTAAAAACAATGATGTAGGCTTACTTTTTGTTTTAGAGAAAAGCCTTAATTAAAGTCTTCAAAACAGAAAGAGATTTAGAGGCAAATTGAACATTGATTTAAAGTTTGTTGTTAAATAACTCAGCAGAAATGATTTTTGTTTTTTTGCATTTGCAGAGCCATACAAAATTTGAAAACATCATCAAAACGCGCTGTACATTAAAATATACAAAGTTCAGCTGAAACAGCTTTGAGTACAAGTTACAAAAAGGAGTACTAGGAAAACATTAAAAGTAAATTAAACCCAAAGCCACACAAAAAAAATGCCTGAAATTAGACATCAAAAACACGTGATTCAGTACAACACAGTTTAAGTTTGATATGCACATTTAAAAACAAAGTTTCTTAAAAGAGATTTAAAAACATCTCCGCTTAGTTCACTCTTGATGCCAAAGAGCAAGGAGTTTCACAGTTTCAGGGAATTTTGGAATTTCGAAAAATGAAAATAAAAATAATCATATGTAATAAATAAATACAAGTACAAATAAATGTTCTGAGGTTGGAAACTGTTAATAACTGTTTAACATACCGGGCTAATGGTCATTATGGGATAATGTCAGAAACTGTTTATTTTCTCCTTTTAAAAAATACCTGCGCATTAATCATTGCAGGATATATACAATCAAATTCTCAAGTGCAGATAATAACTTCAGGAACTTAAAGGCCCTGTACACTATTGGTAAGATCGAAAAACACAAATCTTCACAGATTCACACATAACTTACATGATTTAAAGTAAGTAATGGGAGAAAGGGTTCCTTAAAATATTTCTGCCTAAAATGCTATCGTTTCTGAGAAATTAGTAAAACTATAGTTTTTATCACGCGTGATAAAAACTTGATGTTTGAAAAAAAACAAACACATAAGGTCTCTTTTACTATTTTCTCATGACCTCGATGACCAATTGAGCTCAAACTTTCACAGATTTGTTTGTTCATGCATATGTTGAAACACACAAAATGTGGACACTGATTTTGAGCTACAAAAAGTGTACAATACCTTTAAAGAGCTCTGTAACACATACCTTCACTGCAACTCTTTATACAACTCAGCTTGCATATAAAAGAAAAGCACACCTCCACTCTACCCCCACTCAAGACACTTAATCCACACACAAACACACACACGCACACAGCCGTACGGATCCGGTTTGTGGGGTACTGCTATTTGTTCTATTTTCCCCTTTTCTGAAGAATTCCCTTGTGGGGTCCAATTGTTCCTATTGAAATGACCTTGTCAGGACCACACATATGCCCTTAATCTGTCAGCCCACGCACACAAGGGTGTAATGACCTCCAATCGTGGACCCACCTTTGTTCAACTCTTTGTCCTGACAAACGTGAACCCCATTGTTTTCCTTTGTGATAGCACACGTGGACCTATTGTCCCTTTTGATGTAAGTCCTCGTTTTGAATGTTACTACAAACTCACCCACACACAGACACCCACAAACGCAGGTTTATTTATTGTGTAAAACGAGAACATCCATTTGTTCTCCCATTGCAACGTTCCCCATTTTTTGTGCACAAAAATTGACGTTTTCCCCGATCCCTTTTGCTAAAGTCCTCGGTTTGAATGCATGTGGATTGTTAACAAACTTTAAATTAGACAGCAGCTCAATGAAAACAAAATGTACACAGCTGTCTTATTTTCTTCTTCTTTCATTCAAATTTATAAAAAGCATATTGCCTCCTATGTGATTTCCATTTCGGCGCTTACTGTTTATAATAATGAGTCACGTAAACAATGCATAATCGATGGTAAACGCGCAAGCTGGCCGCTTAATTTTCTTGCTAACCTGTTAGAAAAGCTTGCACTTAAGTAGCCCTGGCGGCCTTTCACTTTCCTATTATGCTCGATGACGTCCTTGGCCCAATTTCATAGAGCTGCTAAGCACAAAAATTTGCTTAGCATGAAATTTCTTCATTGATAACAACAGGATTACCAACCAAATTTCCACGTGATTTTCAGGATAAGCAAACAACAGCTGAATACCAGTAACAGGCACTATTTAACACATAGAAATTTGGTTGGTAACCCTGTTTTTATCAAGGAAGACATTTCATGCTAAGCAAATTGTTTTGCTTAGCAGCTCTATGAAATTGGGACCTGGATGTCAGGATCCATTTCTGGGGCGGAAAATTTTCAAAGCTTCATAATTCAAACCTTACTTGCAGAATGCCACTAATTCATCGGATTCACATTCCATGGCAGCATACAATCCGTAGTTTTAGTGAAAAAATGCAGCTCTCAACGTTACAAAATACCCGTTTTGATCGTATTTCTCAGTTGTCTGCCGCGCATTCACGTGTAAGACGCAAGACGTACGACGCGCATATCTTGCGTTGCGTTTGCATGTTAAAAGTGCGTTTACAGTGTCAGTTCACATTTTAATCAGCCTTCAAAATCTAGAAGTTGATATATCAAAGATTACATACAAGTACTTACTGTTCATTTTACGAACTAAAAAAAACCCCCAAACCCCGATGTTTTGAAAAGCCCGCATGTCGCGAATCTGAAAAGGCCGAGGGGTCAAGATTGTTGCTACGTGACTTCACAAACAGGAAAACAAAGACTGACTAAGGTCTAGTGTACAAATATTGACTGCTTCGAGTGGCGTACTAGTCACTCGAGGTGCAACCTCGTTCTCATGGTTTACTTTATTTCCAACCATGTAAACCCTGGGAGGGAAACTCCTTACTCGGACTCTGATTGGACAAAACCAATTGTTAACATTTGTCAAAACAGCCGGCCGGCAACCAATGTACAAACAGGCTATTAAATCTGGTACCGGACCACGAGACCATGACGAAGATGTGAATTTCGAAAAGCAGCCAGACTGTTCTAATTTGCATACGTATCCAAAATTTTTGGATATGCAAATGATCCAATACCAGGGTGAGAGAGCGGTCAACCTCGTCTGCTCGACACACCCTGGGGACGAGGTTGCTCGAGGTGATCCCCGGAACAGCCTATCTTCCCGAGGCGAAGCCGAGGGAAGATAGGCGGCTCTGGGGATCACCGAGAGTGACTAGTTTTACTACGCCACGAGACAAAGCAGTCAATATTTGTTTTATAACACCTCTTCTTTTGATTCTATCTGTATACTTTAGTAATTTACACTAACGTACGTGGCAATCAATCGTCAAACAAGAACTGTAAAATCCTACCTTAAAATACCGAGTTCTGACAAAATAAGATTTTACCAGACTGCTGTTACGTTCGTTCTCTAAACCGTATTTCAAATGCACATACTTTGTTCATTGCACACGGGTTGTCAAGCAGCTCGTTTAAATCAATGTTTGAAGTCAATGTAGTCAGGGTACCAGGTTATCCATGCACTAGTACATCGGTTGCTAGGCTATCGTTGAATAGTTCGTTGAATAGTTCGTTTGGTCGGTGAACATGTACAAGAGTAAAAATACACAACACCATGTGACACGCTCTCGGCCAATCAACAGATAGAATCAAAGGTACGGGTGTTATAAAATTGCATACTGCATGTTAAATTGCGAAGTCACGCACGGGGGACGCTACGTGGCAACGATCGCGAAAAAAAAACCACGCGTTGTTTACCTCAACTGCTTTTGAAATTACAACTCGAGAAAGTTGTCCGGCTTAAGTTAGGAACATTGGGAATATATCAGTTTAGACTCAGATAGATTCAGTGATATTTCTGGTAGCATCGGCGAAGATAGTGATAACGTTGAGCCCGACGATGAAGAGGTGACTCGCGGTGATTGAGATTCAAGCCACTGGCAAAGCCGCCTATAATCTAGGGAACTAGGCTGTAATGCACATGTTTTATCATGATAAATTACATTAAATTTGCAAGCAGCAGCCTCGTTCTGTGTTAGATCCGTTGTTTAGATATAGGCGGCTTTGCCAGTGGCTTGAATCTGAATCAGGCGCGAGTCACCTCTTCATCGTTGCAAGCTCAACGTCGTCACGATGCTACCAGAAATATCAATGAATCTATCTGAGTCTAAACTGATGATGTACTCCTAATATTCCTAACCGGAGTCGGACATCTTTCTCGAGTTGTAATTTCACAAGCACTGGTGGTAAACAACGCATGTTTGTTTTCGCGATCGTTGCCACGTAGCGTCCCCCGTGTGACTCTGCAATAGAACATGCAGTATGCGATTTTAGGTACTAGACCTTAGTCAGTCGTTGTTTTCCTGTTTACCTTGTATGTCATCTTTGGTATATCAGCTACTAGATTTTGAAGGCCGGTTAAAATGTGAATTGGAACTTTAAACACACTTTAACGCTGTGCAGTCAAGATACGGTGACCAAGAAGTGCATAAATTGTTTTTGTTTCCTTTAAAAGAACAAGGCCTATTATTATAATGAGTGTTATCGAAGATTAAATGAAGAAGTCGCACCAACGTAAGGTGATTAACTCTCGGATTATGTCCATTTTAACTTGCTGTTTGAGGATACCGTATGCTCAAGCGTCACGTTCACATTATACATTACTTGTTTCGAATTTTGCGCGTTTTGCGGTATACGTAATCGGCGCCCGCGCAGACACACGCGAACACACACTAGCACACGCATCGTGGCTTTTTGTAATAAACCGTATTTAAAGTTTGCAGAATTTCTTAACGTTTAGAGCTGCATTATTTCACGAAAACGACAGATTATTGAGGAATATATGACGTCCAAAACCCACCGCAGAAAAATGTATGCTGCCATGGAATGTGAATTCGGTGAAATTAGTGGCTTCTTGCAGGTAAGATTAGAGTTCTGAAGCTTTGAAGATTTTCCGCCCCAGAAACGTGCTCCAATATTTAGGACTCTGTATGTACAGCTCAGAGGAAGAGTCCTATGGCTAGCACTTCAGCAAATTTGCTTACAAATTAAAAATGGACAAAACAAACACAACTGTTTGCAGCTCTTCGAAAGTGGGCGGTGGTGTAAAAAGAACAGAACCCAGATTAATCATATTCAAAGCCAATGCAAGTGCCTCAAAGTCATCATGCTGCAGACCACAATCCTTCAGAATCAACAACTCCAAGGAAGAAACAGGAGTCATCTGGTTACGCTGTATACCACGTAGATCATTTTCAGTGAGCCAAACCCTCTTTAAACTTCCTACTGTAGCTATGATGGAAAGAAGTGGGCTGATATCATCACTCAGCAGATTACACTCAATTAGGCGCAGTTCCTTCACTGGACTCAAAACAGGAGTTATCTGGTCCCCCTTAATACCATGGAGGTCGTTTTTGCGTAGAGCAAGTTGCGTTACACTACCTGCAGCAGCCACGACGGACAAAAGTGGCCAAACATCATCACTTTGTATACCACATGCGTAAAGATGCAATTCCTTCAAGGAAGAAACAGGAGTTATCTGGTCCCCCTTAATACCATGGAGGTCGTTTTTGCGTAGAGAAAGTAGCGTTACACTACCTGCAGCAGCCACGACGGAGAAAAGTTGCCCAAAATCATCACTCTGTATACCACACGCGTCTAGATGCAATTCCTTCAAGGAAGAAACAGGAGTTATCTGGTCCCCCTTAATACCATGGAGATCGCTGTCCTGTAAAGCAAGTTGCTTAACACTACCTGCAGCAGCCACGATGGAGAAAAGTGGCCCAATATCATCACTCTGTATACCACACGCGACTAGATGCAATTCATTCAAGGAAGAAACAGGAGTTATCTGGTCCCCCTTAATACCATGGAGATCGTTGTCCTGTAGAGCAAGTTGCGTTACACTACCTGCAGCAGCCACGACGGAGAAAAGTGGCCCAACATCATCGCTTTGTATACCACACGCGTATAGATTAAATTCCTTCAAGGAAGAAACAGGAGGTATCTGGTCCCCCTCAATACCATGGAGATCGTTTTTGCGTAGAGCAAGTTGCGTTACACTACCTGCAGCAGCCACGACGGAGAAAAGTGGCCCAACATCATCACTTTGTATACCACATGCGTATAGATGCAATTCCTTCAAGGAAGAAACAGGAGTTATCTGGTCCCCCTCAATACCATGGAGATCGTTTTCTAGTAGAGCAAGTTGCCTAACACTACCTGCAGCAGCCACGATGGAGAAAAGTGGCCCAATATCATCACTCTTTATACCACACACGTATAGATGCAATTCATTCAAGGAAGAAACAGGAGTTATCTGGTCTGCCTTAATACCATGGAGATCGTTGTCCTGTAGAACAAGTCTCGTTACACTACTTGCAGCAGCCACGACGGATAAAAGGGGCCCAATATCATCATTTTGCATACGACATGTGCTCAGATACAATTCCTTCAAGGAAGAAACAGGAGGAATCTGGTCCCCCTTAATACCATGGAGGTCGTTTTCGTCTAGAAAAAGTGTCGTTACACTACCTGCAGCAGCCACGACGGAGAAAACTGGCTGAATATCATCACTCTGTATGCCACACGCGTATAGATGCAATTCCTTCAAGGAAGAAACAGGAGTTATCTGGTCTGCCTTAATACCATGGAGATCGTTTTCCTTTAGAACAAATCTCGTTACACTACCTGCAGCAGCCACGATGGAAAAAAGTGGCCCAATGTCATCACTCTGAAATTTACACTTCGCTACGAAAAACTCATTCAAGGAAGAAACTGGGGTTATCTGGTCTCCCTTAATACCATGGAGATCATTGTCCTGTAGAACAAGTCTCGTTACACTTCCTGCAGCAGCCATGATGGAAAAAAGTGGCCCAATGTCATCCCTCGTCAGCTTACATCCACCTAGTACCAAGACCTCCAAGGAAGAAATACGAGGTATCTGGTCTGATTTCAAACCGTGCAAATTGTTTCCACTCAAATCAACTTTCTTCAATTTGGTAGCTGATTGAAATAAGTTGAAAAGTCGAGGGACAGAGACACAGCCCAACTGACAATGTCTTAATGTTAGTGATGTTAACAATTTAGAAATGTTTTGTAGTTTACGTAGCTTGTCGTTCATATTGACTCCAATCACTTCTAATGATAAATCACACCTTGTTCTAGCCATTATTTGTTCGAGGAGATCTAAATCGTTTTTTCCTTGACACGTTATCGTTATATCTGAAACATGACGAAGCCTGGATCGTTCTGGTAGGTTTTGAATGAAATAATGTGCAGCCAAGAGGTCTTCTCCTTTCAGCTGATATGGGAATATTACCCACTCATTTTGCGCGAGGGTTTTTACAGTCGAACCAAGC
Source organism: Pycnopodia helianthoides (assembly GCA_032158295.1). NCBI lineage: Eukaryota > Metazoa > Echinodermata > Asteroidea > Forcipulatida > Asteriidae > Pycnopodia > Pycnopodia helianthoides. Next base: position 1,272,581 of record CM063248.1, on the reverse strand, counting down.
TTGGCTTCAAACAAAGCCAGCATCATTATTCTATGTAAACAGGCATACCTCGGACATTCAACAGGAGTGTTTTTTTTGTAAACTATCTGGTCCCTCTGACATTCAACAGGAGTGTTTTTATTGTAAACTAACAGATGCTTTTTGGTTATTTCTACTGCACATTCTGCAGCTTTTTTGTTTCTTCCGCAGCAGAAACGGATTAAGTACCCAATTCTTTCTACGTCACCTTCTAACAATGTTGACATGTACTCATTAAATTGGCCAGGATTGGACTCTGCCATATCAGACAGGTAAACGGAACAACAAAACTGCATTAGTATCATATGGTAGAATTGGACTCGTTCAACATTTTCTATACCGTGCATGAATTGCACTCGGGTCAGCAAGCCGACTTCACATCCCAAATTGACAAGGTCCTCTGAATCAAACTCCGAAACCGCGAATGAATGTTTTTCATGGCTTTTTAACATCAAACCTTCCAGCGCAACCTGCCCAAGTTTGGCCATTAGCTCACTGAACATCTCTTCGGTCATTTTCTCTGGGGGGTTGGATGTGCAATCTTTGCTCGTCTTTTGCTTATATAATATTCTGATTGCGAGACGAAGCAGGTCTGTAATCCTGTCAGGTAGTTGACTTCCGGCTTGTGTTAATGATGTACACATCAGCCAAATAAACAAAGGAATTTCCCCTAAACTGCGGAGTGTTTCAGACTTATTTATTTCAGAAAGAACATGAGCATGATGTTGGGAATCATAGTTGCTGAAGTATTTACGGATATATTCTTGCTTGTTATTGTCGTCAAACCCAACTATATTTACTCTTGTGAAATCTGGATTGCAAGTCAGTAACTTAAGAGCCGTAGACTGACGACTTGTTACAATAACTTTACAGCGTTTAAGGGACTTGAATGAAAGGACATTGTTAACACTGAAGTTTTCTTTTGCCTTTTGTAGTGTCTGAAAGGAGATTTCATCTGCCCCATCCAGAAGGATGAGAACTTTCTCTGGGTATTGTGTCATATAGTTTTCGAGATCCTTCTTCCCAAGTTCGTTTTGAGGCAATATTTGAGAAGATATTTCATCGATAATGTTGAAATTGTCCTCCATTTTGTTTATTTCCAACAAAAAGACGAGCTTATACTTTGACAGAGGTGACTCTTGTTGTTGATGAGTCTCTTGTTTTTGATGAGTCTCTTGTTTTTGACGAGTCTCTTGTTTTTGATGAGTCTCTTGTTTTTGATGAGTCACGTGAGTCTCACTTTGTAAAACAGCCCAGTCATAAGCAATCTTTTTGAGAAGCGTTGATTTCCCATACCCACTTTCAGCAGTGATTAAGATTCTTTTCTTAGCAAAGCTTAACATGTCTTCGTATGACTCGAGGGGAATTTCCTTGTACTCTGTTTTGATTTTAATGACACCTGACTGCATTGTAATTGGCTGAATAGGTTGGTTTGTTTCTTGCATAAGTTCTAAACGAACATAAAGTTGATCCATATCAACAGCCAGATCCTTACGTGAAGGATGTGTGTTCACTTTCATTGTCTCCTTGTAATGACTCACCAAAGTCTCACTCCAAGCTGTGGAAGGTAGCCCCATCAAACCTGTAACAAAACAGTTTGTACAATTCTGGGTTAAACAAAGCAAACTTGACTAGTGCGGGATTTGAGTCTACAACCTCCCGATTTCCGTGCCCGCGCTCTACCAACTGAGCTATCTAGCCCTAATGTTGGCACTCCTAACTATTTTTGTCAGCATCTTTGCTCGGGGTGCCATGAGTCAGAAACCATTCAACCTGAACTGCCGTGTAGCCGGGGTTAACATCCAAGTTTACGACCTAACCTGGGAAGCGGCACCGAGGAGAGCGATTACCTTGAAGGGGATGCGACTTTTATTTCAAATATCAAGTAACAAATCACAAGGGAAACTGACTGGGTAACTTTTAAATAATCTTAACATATTTTGTTAGTGGATTCACCCCGTGTTATATGCCACTAAACCTCTTCTAAAGTGAAACTGAACAATACCAGAGTGTATTGAAATTTAACACACACCACAATTAAGTTAATTACACCGGCCACTGAGTGGTTTCTTGTTCTGCTTTAGATTTGTTTATGTATCCCAGCACAATGAGAACGAAACGGTGCATGTTAAATTATACTAATAATGAAAAATAAAACAAAAAAGAAAACAAGATCTAGATGGGACAATCGAGACCGATACAACCCATGCGCGGATCCAGGGGGAATTACCCCACGTGACCAGTTTTCGACCAATCAGAGTGCATAAACTCTCCAAGGTGTTTATTAATTAGGAAACAACATCTGCGAGTTTGTTACGACAACCGCGAAGCCTGTCCAAAGTTAGACAACGGGCCGATGATTGTCTTTAATAGGTAATTAAAACTTGATTAACCGAAAACTGTCGACCAGATAATACTGGTCATGTCGACGAAAGTTGTGAGATCACGGCGTGAAGTGAGCAATTTCACTATTTACTGTATCTAATTAAGCCGTACTTATTTTTTAAATAACACGTCACTTGGATGATGTTCTTAAGTAAATATGGAATATAATAGTAGGAAAATGCGCAAAGACTCAGTCAAAGTAGCAAAGTGTTCAAAAGTCGGACGGCCATTTAGTCACGATCCCTGCTAGCAGTGCCGCTAATCCGTATACTTTTTTTTGAGAGTGACAATAAAATTACTATCTTTAAGCCGCGGCAGTAGATTGGAAGGGGAGATATTCAACCTTCCAAAGCAGGCGTGGATCCAAAATTTGTTGGTAGGGGGGGGGGGGCAAAAATAAAATAAAATGTTGACCACCACATCTATGTTCGGGCCGAGACCCCCATGTAAACATGCAAGTAGGGGGTTGGGGGGGGGGGCGAATAATACAAAACTCAGAAAACTTAATGGAGGTAGTTTGTTTGCATTTTGTACAGGGATTTTATTGAAGTCAAGCTCATGAAAGGAATTGTTTTAATTGGTATTTGACCAGAGGATTACTAATTAAAAAGACTTACCACTGCCGGAAGCTTGAGATTGATGCGGTTCTGAAACCCTGTGTGACGTCATCTTTGCACTGGACACTTTCGATGCAATAGGATAACCTTGTTGGAAAGTTAAAAATATTGTTAATTAAAATGTTTAATTGTTCCTTTGTTTCCGGGGGTAGTTTCACAAAAACGCAAAATTTTGGTGCGCGCATGACGCAATAGCATTCATTGGAACCAAAACTGTGCTGTGTTACGCACTATGTCATTGATTGAGCTGGTTCCCTGACTTTATGAACTTTTGCCTTGACAAGGAAACTGCCATCAAGTGAATTATTAAAATCTTAATACAAGAACGACATGAAGAGTCCACAGAGTGAGTGTAAATTGTTTCTATCTTATTTCAATTCATTTTCAGTTTGTCCAAGTTTAATTCAAACACAACATTTTTACATCTGGGTTAAGAGAAGCAATTTTTGACCAAGACTCCAATGACTCGACCAGAACTTAAGTCCAATGCGCTAGACTGCATCGCCACAACACACCACAGTGAGTATTGGGTGAACTATAATATTATAACTCTAGGCTCATTGTTGATGGAAATTAAACCATGAAACTATTGAATTATTATAATTTCTTTAATTGTATTATAATATTTTTTGTTCAATAATCGACAAAATGGCTGAATGAACTACGGTTAAACCCTACCTTTTTCAGACAAGACCTTTTCTGTTACATCAATATCTTCAATGACGGATATTTGTCAATGCTTCTCATAATTTCTTTTAGCTTGTTATATTCACCAACTCCTATGACTCCTTTGTCATCTAACGTTTGCAGCAGCTCTCCCACATCCTTTATTTTCTCTAGTTCTGCACCTTGGAAGCCACCAAAGTCATTGGCTCTAACTACTAGTTTCATTTCCTTAAAGGCTTCATTGTCTATGCTCCTGTTCAAGCGCAAGAGTAATTTAATGTGTTCTCTTGGTACTGCCGGAAGAGACATTTTGCTCTGTCGGTGTTTAGCGTTTCATCGGAAAATGATTAAAAGTAGGGGGGAGGCAACCTGAAGAGAAGAAAAGAAAGATAAATTTGAAGTAATCTTAAATACAAATTTGCCGAACAATACTGAATCAGCTCAAGGTTAGATTATACAAAACACAATAAGACATGGATGGGGAGGGATAAGCTCCGGTTTAATTAATTTTTTATAATTTGGTTCATCTACTCTTGACAATTAACAGACAATTTGACGGAACAATTTTTTACACAAAATATGCTGGCAGAGTTTTGTCCTGCCCTTTCTTTCTAGCCAAACCACTTTCCCATGTTGATTGACATCCCCTCTGCGTGCGGCATGGTCCAGCCTTTGATCTTATGGCATATAACTTACCAGTGTGTACGATGTGGACAATGGAAATGTTTAAATATGTCAGCATGCGCTGACGATGTTTTGACAATTTCAAACTCGTTAAGTGCTATGTGCTATTTTAGGAGATTCGTTTTTTTTTGCACTGCCACAGCTTCATGTAGTAGAAAGATGACTGTTGAAAAGTTCATAAATTGTCGTAAATAACAATATTTTATTATGATTTATTTGCAATAACAATTTTTCTTTCTCTAAATAAATCAAGTCACTCACCTTCAATAAAGTCTGAACCCATTATTGTTCATGTGTTCTCTCCTGAACAAGCATAAAGTTTGATGATAACGACCTTCGCCATCGCTTATGTGACGTCGCTTTCCATTGTTTCCTGTCTTTGTTGACCATACTAATTACACAAAATCTGCAATCAACAAATGGGACAGTACATTGTACATCGTCAGTTAGACTTTGAATTTCATTTGGAAATATTTAGGCCCAACCTACATGTGATAGTAGTATTGCAGTTTCTATATACTAATTTTCCTAAAAACAATGCCGGAGGTTACGAAATAATCGTGTGAGCAATAATATTTGAAGGCAATGAAATAATTGAGTTGGGGACATGTACAAAGCCCTTCACTGAAAGTCTTTGACAAAGTGCCTAAAAACTGGCCCTATACACCGTGGAAGTAGTTAAGACACCACCAACAAGGTCTGTGATTGTAGAAAGAAACACCTTTCCCCATTGTTTACCAATTGCTAAATTTAGTGATTGGCTAGGAACATTTGATTGGCTGACCAGTTCAAACCTTGAAACCCGTTTATCCTCAAGTATACATTTCCATATTAAGCTGTGCCTGTAAGGTTACTTTTTAAGGTGGTCATGATGGAATTTTAAGCTCTGGTTTACACGCTATGCTAGTCACTTTTAATTTGAGTATTGTTGCTACTAATTAAAACAAGTTAGATTGAAAAGTGGCCGAGAGAGCATAAACAAAAAGACTTTAATGGTACTGTTGCGATCCCGCAACAAGCCTATAGAGTAATAGAGTAGCCTATTATTCTTTAGTGTATAGCCCGTTCGTATAGCCCAAGCGTACAGCCCACACACACTAACTGATCAGAATAGCCCCATCACCACTGTACTGTTGTTACACTGATTATTTTCGTTTGAACGAAGATTTGTTTCGTTCGAACGAAGATTTGTTTCCCTTTTTTCTTCACCTATGTCCCTTTAATTAAAAGCTCTGTACGAGTCAGGCAAAGCCCTGCCACTAATTTCCCTAGGTCACATTCTCCACAGAGTTAAGTGCTATCCACACAAATACCATGCTATTAGTTTAGTACACGGATACATATTCATGAGTTACAAAATCCAGCCATCCCATTGGTTGTCGCCCAGTCCAAGAAATGTATAAAGAGACGAGTTTGACCAATCACTCTCTGGAGCTCACCAGAGAAAAGAGCAGCAACGTGGTGCCGGAATGAATTATGCCCCTAGCCTTTTCACAGAAAAAAGAAAGGGTCTATCAAAGTGCATTGACATTGTTGAAGGCAAGTGGAGGGAGCTGTTGTAGTAGAAGTGAGGTATTGGAGAGTGTAATTGAGTGTTTGTAGAACCATTTTGTCTAGCCTCCAAAGTACTCACTTAAAGTACTCGTTATTGATGAATCGATTCAAAAGCTGATGCAGAGAGACAGTCATAAATTCACAACGGAAGTTACTAGATGGGCGTATGACAACCCAAACTTTTGTATTTTGCTCTTTCCGCACAATTTCAACCAGGTCACTGTGAGTATTGCACAATCGCTACGGGAATGTCCCTAGATCATGCTAAAGCCGCGATGCATTTATAACGAGAAAACTGGTAAACAAGGGGATAGACACAAATGCCCCGCAAGCCAGTCCGTTTCTACTTTTTGGAACCACCTGGTTTTTTTACCCTTAAACTTTTTAACATGTGGACCAAAAAGTGGATGACTTAATTCGTGTAAATGTTTTCATATCATTATATATACGTTGTTAAATTTACAAGACTGTTTTGCTCTTTCCTCCAAGTTTTTCTTTATCTGGGCGGGGTATACAAATTTCTTCTTTTTTACCGCTTATTTTGTGTGTGTTTGTCGGTATTATTGTACGAACGTGTGACAAAATGTGTATATCACAACAACATTCATTTGGAAGCGCAATTGTTGTACTTTCATACGGATTATGAGAATGTCACTTACCTGTAAGGGGTCAAAACTCCTGTCGAAATCGACTGAAATCAGTCGTAAAGCTGATCAGTAAGTACATGTATGGTTCTGACTAGACTCGTTGACTTGTCTTCTCTCCCGAATCAACCTTGCATGTTCCACATTGCTGTATCGTCGAGTTCGTGTCAATCATAGCAAACTCTCCTGTGCTATTCAATAGTCCATGAAACCATGCAAAGCTAACAGGTTGCTAGCTTTGCTTTGAAGATCACTACCAAAGCCCTCTCTGCTTTCTCAAGTCTTTCTTGGAAACAGTCCGACTTAAATGTTTATCGAAAACGCTATGGCTCTTTTTACGTTTAAATGATACAATTTACGTCGTCATACTGTTCAGCTTCCATCGGGATCTGATACCATAATATTTGTCGTTCCATACCTCAATTTCTGCCGCCAAGGTGTGGCCCGGTCCACAGACGTGGGCTTATTAACATAAATGGGCGTATCTAAACCCCGAACAGGAGGCGCGCACGCGCACCAGTCGGAGAAGGTTGTAAAATACTGTGTTGTTTGTCATTGAACCTAGGCCTACAAGTTCATTATTTACATCACAAAAGTTTGTTGTCCATTGGCTTGCGCAAAATTTATATCTATATAAGGAACCACGTTTGTTTGTTTTGCAAATAGGAATAATCCCACAATGCATTAGGCATCTACGGTGCAGAGCTGTGTATTGAGAGGGTTGCGACATCTTGCGATAAGAAGCCAATTTGTGTAAAAGAAAATGCATAAATGAACACAGGGTGGCAGACTAGACTACGCATTGGGTTGGGTTGCACTTGGACCAAAAATGGCGTCCAGTAACCACGTGACCACAGATAACTGGTCCCTCTATGTCGCAACTCTCTCAATATACGGCTCGTCTACGGTGTGCACAAAATTAGGCGTGTCGTCGCCGAGCGGTTTAAGAGCACCAGCAGCCTCAAGCTCTGATGTTCTGATCATATAGCCTGCCCGATATGGGGTAGAGGGTCCCCCCAATGTTCCCATACTATAACACACTATTTTCCTCTTGTATAGAACTACCCCCAAATAAATCCTCAAAAGAATTCCTGAGATTCTAAGCACACAATGAAGACACAATAGGAGGGGGGGGGGGTTCCCTCTGCCCCATATCGAGCACCAATTGTGATCAGCAGAGTGTGGGTTCGAGTCCCGGTCTTGCCCCTGTATAAGCAAGACCACTTATAATAAACATTATTCGGATGGGATGTCAAGCTGTAGGTCCCACAACAAACAAACCAGTTACACTTCTCGGCATGAGAAGGGATTTACCCCGATGTTTCTGGCAGGGGGCTGTTGGCCGCAGCCCCTTGTAACCCTTGTAAAGGTGCATGCATAAATTGGTCTCACAGATACGTGTGCTATATAAGACTGTTAGTATTTATTATCAATGTCTATACAAAAATTGCAATGTGTATGGATAAGTCCGTTATACATCCCTTCCGTAAGAAAAATTGGAAAGTAAAATAAAAATTCAATATTTTTTCGTTCCCTCGAATTATTATTTCGACTTCGTTACCTCTAAATAGTATTTTGTTACCTCGAAATAGTATTTCATTTCCTCGAAATAGTATTTCGTTCCTTCGAAATAATATTTCGTTCCTCGAAATAACAATTTTTCCCCCTCTAAATAACATTTCAAGGGAGCAAAAGTATTTCGGGGGAACGGAATAATATTTGGAGGTAACGAAATAATTTTGATAATTTGTTTTTACCTTTTCAATTTTTTTTTACCTGTCCCTTTAGGGCTCCGTAGGAAAGCTCGACCTAGTGAGAAAATGTAATACGCGGTTAAAACTTCCACAGAGACCGACTGAAACCAGTCGTATAGGTTGTGCACTAAAACAATTAGAGAGAAAACTATGACCAAGCTTCTTTAGTAAAATGTAAACCCACAAATTTTGTTTGCATATCAAAGATTTGAAAGTCATGACTTTTATGGATTGTTGAGAAATTATTGGTCCAATATTTTGCTCTAAAATGTCCCGGGTCAGAATTGACCCAGATTCAGGGTCCCATACAGGCTGACCCTGAAAGTGGTTAAAAATTGGGATTAAAAATCGAAGTGTGCGCCTCAGTTAGACCCTTGTACAGGTCATGTTGACACATATTCTGGGTCGGCCTGACCCATTGGGTCAGATCTCACTGGGAACCCGGAATTCGGTTCAGTTCTAACCAGGGAGTTTATCATGAGTGTGCATGGTGCTCATAGTCGGTCTGGATCTCGGCCCGGTCCGGCCTTCAACTCTGATGTATAGCGTGAGTAAAAACCTACAATGGAAGTTTTACCAGACAGACGTAAGGCAAGCTAAGTTAAACTTTTGTATCCCGTCCCGCTCTTTACACAATATTCATTCATCCATTCATTCATTCATTTTTATGAAAAAAAATAACTGGCTGAGTCATGCGGCATTTCAACGCGGGAACCACATACGTCACTAGAAGTAATGCACAATCGAAACGGGAAAACTAGGTCGTAAGATAGTCATAATAAAACTGAGCCTGCATTAATTCCACTGACTTGTATCCAAAGCTGCGATCGAAGCTGTGAATAGGGAGCCAAAGTTCGTGCTTCCTCAAAGTGCCTGAAGTAGCAGTAGTGTGATTTATTAGTGACACTCGGATTTTAAACCTATGCTTTCCGTGCAGAGAGCTTTCCCAGTAGACCTTCAAGTAATTATAACCCAAAGTTTACAAACTCACAACTACGACGGACTTTTTCACAACTATTTCGGAGGCTGTCCTCTACGGTTCACCATCGTTCCATGAAAAACTCTTGATTTTAAAGATTGTTGTTTGTTCTATTACAAGCAATCTTGTTTCGAGAAAGACTTTGCTATAGGCCCAAATAGAGAGAAAATCATACGCCTAGCCTCATTAATAAAATGTAAACCCACAACTTTTGTTTGTATATCAAAGATTTAAAGGTCATGACAATACTGCTGTTCTTTACTCTTGGGATTTCCGCCCTCTATCTATTTAACCTTGATAATTGGCACCATGGCTTTCTCGTAGTCCTCATCACATTCATGAACTCGATCCAGCGTGTCTCAACAAGTTCCCACAGACCCTTCTTAGTCAGTTCCTCTAGGGCTGTGTGGGACAAAATCACCTAATGACACGGTTGTGGTCATAAGCGTTGGGCGTGGTGTGCATAGTCGGTCTTGAAGCTATTGGTCTACATTGACAAATGGCAATACTATCTTTTCAAATTTCTAAAATTTGACACAACTTTTTCCAGCAATTATATAACACCAGAGTGTTTTGCAGACCTTTGAGTGTGTCAGACAGTTTTGATTTCTCCCTACATAAGACGGAAATGCCCAAAGTGCAAACCCATTTTTAAAAGTTCTGCATTGCACAGGATAAGCATATACTCGGTCCGTGTTTTGTTGGGTGTGTTGGAGTGTTTGTTTGCTTGTTTGTAAACTTGTGGCTCTCACCTGGTTTTGTTATTCGGATGAGTTCTGGTAGGCAAGATTCCGTTACGTGACCTGGCGTTCCCAAAGCTCCAAACATCTCACCCCCTTCCTCCACTTTGTGTTGGCTGTGTTGACTGAGACCAAGTATATATCCTTCCAGACCCAAATCTTACCCCTTCTCCAACCATTCCGACTCCTGATGCCACGTCCAAGATCCTTGCTGTCTTGTCAAGGATGATGTCAGAAACTAAGTCAGCAAAGTTGGAGGCACCCACAAAACCCGTATTTAAGCGATGCCTGAAATGTAAACAGACAATTAGGAGAAAATAAAGTGATCATTTTTGAAGATTTACCTAATTTAGTAATGTGGAATCACAGACAATAATTTTTAGATGGTTGTTCTAAAAACATAATCATCAAAATATCACGTAATTAACGAAAAATGAGAAAAAACTAAAACGCGGTCAAAGGTCAGCGTATACGCTTTTCCAGCCGTTGCAACTGTCAAGTTTACGTGACATTGGTGTAAGTAGACATTCTTCATAATTATCCATCAAGCACAAATTCATGTGTAATTGAAAAACCGACAGAAACACACAGTCCGATCCACCAAACTTGTATTCTGTGGACATCGTGCAGCTATTCGTCGTCATCCCGCCGCGTGTGTAGCGCAGGCATCACGTGACATAGTTAGGGGATAATAGCTAGGGCTACAGACTAAAACCCTCGTATAACAAAACGTAATTAATGGTCTTGATCCCTACCCTCCACAAGCTCCGAGTTCTGCCCCCGTGGTTTGTCTCTCTGACCCCACGAGACAAGGCACGGGCTGTACCGCTAGCTCCCACGCTGATGCGCCCGTAAAAGACGCTTCCGTTGCACGGACTCTCTGAAGCAAATCTTACGTTCGATTTTTCATCATTATTTACAACTTGTATCCATAATCTGAAATAGTCTTTCTTGTCAAATACTCATGAACAATTGTTTTAAAAAAGACTAAAATTTCGTTCAGTAATTTACTTTTATACGGCTGGAAGTAAAACTAACTCTGAAGATCACGTGACTTTTCGGAACCACATTTTGGTTCGGGAAAGTCACGTGACCTTCGTTTTTTGAAAAATGCTCGAAAATGGCAAAATTTGATGGTTTCTTTTATGAATCTTTCTTCTCCATTCCAGGAAGACCTTTGGAATCATGTTTTAGTCTATTGTGTCGCCCAAATAGCCCAACAAAGCCAGTGTGTCCCTTTAAGACCATTTAGGCTCTTGAAAAAATACCTGGCACAGATATGCAAACTATGCAACAATTAGTATGCGAAAATATTTGCGAAATCGCAAATATTTGCAAAGATATTTGGATGAGCCAAGCTCAAAAGCCACTCGGCCAACCTATCAAAGATTGAAAAGAAAAATGAAGTTTTGTTGTCAGAGAATATATAACATATATTTTTTCAAGACTCTAAGAGACTTTTAAATATTACTTGAGTATTTTTGAATGTTTAGCACTGGTTGCTATTGGCTGCTGGCACAGACTCACCATGTACCATGTAGAGCCTCGACATCATGCTTAATTTGTGTTGTATTTATGTAGCTGTTTGGATGAAAGTGTCATTACATTACCGTGACAATACACAATTATTTAATGCTTCTATTCACTGCTGTCCCAGATCGAGGCTTTACACGTAAAATGGCTGACCGTGCAAAGGGCGAATGTGAAATTAATGGTGCACCCTTATGGTTTGAGATTAATAGCACGCCCTGTTCACCGACGTCTTGGGCTAAGACTAGTTAGCGGCACGAACAGAGACTGTGCTGCTGAACAGCTGTTCGGTCACATGATGCACTCACAGCGAACAATCGTAAACACACACGTGTGCAGCTGTCGTGCAGTTGAAGTCCTATAGACTTTAGAGCTAGAGGAAGGGGATTTTCTAACTCATTGTGACCAGCCTGGGGATATTTTATGGTTGCCTGATTTCCACAGGTTGTTTACGAATCAACGGTGGTAAGAATGGATCTCACGTGGATCTCTCTTCAGTTGCTGATAATAATATCATCACAAGTTGTTCGTGCAGACGTGAAGGACAGCGGTGGAGAAAGTGATAATGAACTGAAACGTTGTATCCTTTTCATTGCTGTTATTTTTTGTTTGAGCATTGCAGTTACTAGTTGTAGTATCCAAATAGTTGCTTTGCTTGCCAAATTGAAGGGCTAAAATATTGAGCCTTAATCCATCCTTGGCCCTAGCCCACCTTGTTGGGCTCTCTTTAACAATCGGTCTTATCTGACTATATGATGATGATATTATGATAAGACCGGTGTAAAAAGAGAGCCACAACAGCGCAACAAGGTGGGCTGGCCTTGGCCGGCCCTATGCCCTTTTCAGCTTTTTAACCAGGGCCGTAAACGATACAGTTGCTATGATCTGCACGCATTGGATGGGAGAGTGTGGGTGCATGTTTTTTACGAGGTGGTGCAAGCTGCTGATGGCCAACTTCTACTCCTAGAATTATGAGGTTCCATGAACCTCATAGAGGTCCATGTACAAACTACAATACAAAACTTTTTTTCATTTACGTTTCTGCACCTGGAATTCTCATTTGAAATCGGATCTCGCCAAAATTAGGCTCTACGTGTTCCTTGGAATCTCATTGAGCGTTGCATGGGTCAAGAAAATCCACTCCGCAAATTTAAAATTGTTAAAAAGCAATAAATTCTTACCGTCATTCCCAGTCCTCTTCAAACAGTGTGAGTGTTATAACAAATATGGCGCTTGCTGCGCTCGCAAAGGTCTACCGAACAAACTGGTACTCCGCGCGCAGCAACGCTGGTCCCGGCAACTGTAGGTTGGTTTTGTACACACATCATGTGACTCCAGCGCCATATTTGTTATAACACTCACACTGTTTGAAGAGGACTGGGAATGACGGTAAGAATTTATTGCTTTTTAACAATTTTAAATTTGCGGAGTGGATTTTCTTGACCCATGCAACGCTCAATGAGATTCCAAGGAACACGTAGAGCCTAATTTTGGCGAGATCCGATTTCAAATGAGAATTCCAGGTGCAGAAACGTAAATGAAAAAAAGTTTTGTATTGTAGTTTGTACATGGACCTCTATGAGGTTCATGGAACCTCATAATTCTAGGAGTAGCCAACTTCCATCTACATGTATGCCCCGAAACAACGGGACAAACAAACCCCTTCTCTTAGTCTTAGCATATAATTGTACTGGGTTCTTTTACGTGCATATATAACACTCTGGATGGGGACCTGACGGCTTTACGTTCCATATAGACCCCTTACATTGGCCGCCATCATTGATGAAACGTGCACGCGTGTAGAGCTATCATTGGCTGAGAGTTGTGCACAGTGTGACATGTGTGAACGCTTCCATTGTCTGTCATCAAAGATGGTGGTCAATGGCGTCATGTGCAATCTGTCTATGAAAGACGAAGCAATAGCAGTTAAACCTTCACTATGCTATAAAATTAGTAATACATGAGCTTGAGTCTGGTTGGCTAAATGATATGCTGACACAATCGTAATTTTATCCCTTTGCCTTTTGTCTCTGAAAGTGGGGTCAGAGGTTCATCAGGACTGGTAAACTTAAACATTCCACCCATCAGTCCTTAGTATTAAGTAAGATCATCACAACTTGTTGAATAGTACCACTGCAATTCATCTACATTCTGACACTTGAATTGACGCGGTCTTGGTTGGTCATGCCTTTTGTTTGTGTTTCTTTAAATGTTCCTTTGAAGTTTTCTTCAATGAAAAACTGCCTTGCCCTACAAGGATGAAGTAGCAGGCAGTTCATTTGTAGAGGAGTGTCCTTAAAGTAAACAGGGTTGCAATAATTGTGACCCTTGACCTTCCCGATAGGATCAAGGATTATGATTAAAGCAATTATCTTAAACACTTCTAAATCTAATGTCACTATAAATGAGGAAGTTCCAAGTGCCGGACTGAGAGGAACAAGTTGCAATGTATTCTTAAATTTTACAGCAAAAGCTTCGTAATCACGAGTTAACATTTGATAGAAAATTAAAATTTAAGGTGAATGGAAATTAAGACTGAATTGAATTATCACTGTGTTGCCATTTAGGCGGATCACGTTACAAGGTTCACAATATCACACCATGGGTAGACAGACATCATACGATGATTATTACTGGGTCACTGAGATGCAGATGAACAGTCAACAATGTTGACAATTCACCTGTCAAACTTGTTAAATGCCTGAAAATGTTATGATATTTTGTAAAACCCTTCCTTGACAATGGGCCAAATTATTTGTAATCACAGTTTTGTGTACTTTATGATAAGGAATCAAAATTTGTTACAGGAATCTTGTTGACTAAAGTATTTAATACATCGATAAAGCAGCGGTAGTGTCAACAATTTCTTGCTTTGGGGGGGGGGGGGCGTTGATTATTACACTTCAGCCCCCATGAGCTGCTGATGAACTCAGCTCAGCTGGTCTTTAAACTATTTTAATTGTATGCTCTATTTGGAATTCTTGTTTGACCTTTTCTGACCAACGCTCTGCACCTCAGTTGATCCCTTCCCTCATAACATGTAGTTTGTATCCCTGGATTTCAGTATATTGTTTTACGCATATTCCTATTGGTATTCATATGGGTGAAGAAAAGCTTTAGCAGTTCTAAGAGTTTTCACTCCACCCGTTTCAGTATTTGTCATTTGTTTGGTTTTACTTTTTCTAAGTACGAGATGCTCTGAAGACTTCAATAACACGAGCGGCACTAATGACGTCACTTTTGCTCAAAATACCTGCATGTCCGACAATCATACCACCACTACCTCTCAAGCGATCACTGCATCGGCGCGCTATAGATTGCAGTAGTACAGTCAAAACATGCGAGTAAACATGGACATGTATTGCGCGTACGTTAGCGAATTTGGACACATCTGAGATCTGGGTACTTACCTCCTATTTTTAGCATTTGTGCGGATTTCTTTTTGTCTGTAACAACTCTTTTCCTGATTTGAAACTCCTGGAAGCGTAGAGTGTTCTTCCCTAACAAGGATTTGCTGTTTTAATGCTGGTAAAAACACTTGAGGACCAGTCAAATTTGTTTCTGAGAGGTTCTGCCGAAAAATTCTTCGTAGAAAAACATTTGTATTCAGTAGTATACAATGTTGACTTGTGAAAAAGCTGATGGACTAGTGAAACATACTAACTGGTCCCGCTGGCTAGTCACTGAAAGAAAGTTAAGGGCAAACCCTGGCTCATACAGTTAAAAGGGGCCTACTGTGGTGTGCGCGTAGAACCAATTATCAGGGTAGTGTTTGTATCATTTTTATTTGAATTGACAGAGATTTTAAAGTCCACTTGAGTGTAACTCTGATTTTACATGTTTTTTACATAGGATTTACAATGCCTTAACCTTCCATCAGTTCAGAAGCTTTTCCACCAAAAGAGACTTCAGCAGCAGGAAGCGACGCAGAGCATTCTCGCTAGCTATGACTACCAACAGCAGTTTAAGCTGATTGACATGCTGTTTGATAAAATGCAACAGGTACATGTATCACTGTATACAGCATGCTTGAACATGCAGGCATGGTGTTTAGCTGATTTGCTCCATTTAAATTTGTCAATTGTGCCATTGAAAATTGAAGAATACTTGACAGTGTATTTCTCTCGTTTGGATCGATACTTTAATCAACCTTAAGTGGTTAAGTACATTAAATAATAGTGCAACAATTGTTATCCCCAATGCCAAGCAATCCCTAACCCTCCTACTCCATGTACTCTTGGTAAGTTTATGACCAACCCTTCTGAACCCAGTCAACTGCACAGGGTTGTGTAGGATGGCATTGTTTGTACGGTGTTGATTCATTTACCACAAGATATCATTGCAGACTGACATAGTTTATCTATCATTCCAAACCACAGGACGATATTGAATGGTCAGACAGTAGGAGGGTTGACTGTTTACTGTGTTGGTGCATTCACAACGTGGTATCATATTGCAGGCTGGCATGGTTTATCTATCATTCAAAACCATAATGGATAATATTGAATGGTCAGACAGTAGGAGGGTTGACTGTGTACTGTGTACTGTGCATTCACCATGGTATCATATTGCAAGCTGACCTAGTTAATAGATCTATAATTCAAAACACTTGGATGATGTTGAATGGTCAAACAGTATAGGGGCATTGACTGTGTACTGTGCATTTACCACATGATGTCATATTGCAGGCTGGCATAGTTTATCTATCATTCAAAACCACAGAATTGTCAGGAGGGGCTGATAAAAAGGCTAATCATTTTGTATTTTTGTTCTGCTACTGTATACCAGATTTTATCAGAGTCCAGAAGTAAGCTGTCAGAGTCCAGTTTTAGCCCAGGAATGCCTTTCCCAACAGATGAGACAACCAAAGAAGGTGTGAATTATTAATAGTAATAATAGCTTGCATTTATATAGCGCTTAATACAGGCGTTTCTAAACGCTGATATTTTTTCCTGCCAGGTATGTGGAACTACGTTTTTGAAGTATGAGGCCTATTCATTTATAGCACCATGTAATGGTTTACAAGGTGCTGTGGCGCAATATGCTGCCGATCAAACCAGGAACACCGGGGCGAACCCCTTCTCTTTACGATAAGTGTACTGGGTTCTTTTACGTGCATTACACAACGCACTATGGCTTTGCGTCCCACCCGAAGGACGCAGCAATAATGGTTAAGTGTCTTGCTGAAGGACACAAGTGTCACGATCGGGACTCGAACCCACACTCTGCTGATCAGAAACACCAGAGCTTGAGTCTGGTGTTCTTCTCAGCTCGGCCACAACACGCCACAAATTAAGATCCTAGACAATCTCAATTATCGCCTTGAACTTTGACATAAATGAATCTCTTGTCCATGAATTTCGCTTTTCAAAGAGAAACATTTTGTTTCACTGAAACTTCCCCCCTGCCAAGTAAACTTCATGTTGATACAAAGTCTGTTTTACCGACAGGGCTGTCGTTACTTCTTGAAAACCTTGCCTTCTTTGGAGACATAGCGCTACGACTTCCCGACATCACACACAGTCTGTACAGCAAGAAGAAGCAGCTACGTGAAGTCCTCCGCTGGGCTGTGACTTACACGGAGGAGACAGGATTCTTTGATGACAACCACAAGAAACTCATGAATTTAGTAAGTTTACATCTGGCTATCCTCAAGTCAGTTTAAAAACAAGCCTGAGATGAGGGATTTACTTTTCTCAATGCTTAAAGGTATAATAATATTGACTCTTATATAGACCCCTTGCAATATGCGCAGTGTACTCACATGTGTCTATGCTGGGTGTCATTTTGGGTGTCAAAATCGTATATACAAACATGCACAAAAGTGAGTTGAAACCCAAAATTACGCGCATTGTTCGGAGGCACGCTCTGTGTTGTGTAAGAAGTCAATAGCTCCCCCTTGCATAACGCGAAACGCTACAGGTACGCTGAGGTCACGCGCACGTTTTGCGCACAGAGAACAGCCATCGTCCAATGATCTTCCTCCTTTTTGAGAGTGTGACGTCATATGCAATGGGTCTATAGTGCAATTCCAAAGAATGATCATTGCACTTCAAACATTATTACCCCTGGTCACTGGGCCATTATTTCATTCCTCATACCATTTCAGCTCCCTGGGGAGTGTACAGCCTGTGCTGCCAAGTATGTAGCGCACTAAGCTAAATCAATCACAAGAACCATCTCTGCCCTCATAGGTACCCATTTACCCCTGGGTTATGAGAAGGACACAAGTGTCATGACCGGGATTCGAACCCACACCCTAATGACTTAGCCACCAGAACTTGTGTCCAATACACTAAACCGCTCGGCCACAAAACGCCAGGTACATGTATTAGACAGGATTGGTAGAGCTGACAAAGGGCAGACAGTGTTTAGGTTTTGTGTGATCAACCACACACATGAAATAACAAACCTTTGAAAATTTGGGCTTTAAGCCGTTGTGTGAGTCAGGAGAAAAGTAGTGAAAGACCACGCAAACTTTTCAGCATGTAAACACATTGTCCTTAATTTAGCAATTAAGGACAATTAAACAATGATTTTTGTATCCTTACCAATCCTGTATAATACCTTTAACTTTGAAACTTTTGTCAGAATGAGAAACAAAAAGAAGAAAAGTAAAATCTCTTGTTAAAACCAATTTAAGCTCAATTCATTTTACTTTTGCTTTGCACTGATTTATGCTTAATCAGCATTGTAGATTTAGACACCGTGCAACCCAGAACCTTCCAAACTCCAGACAACTTGACAATTATTCGATTTTACTTCATATGTCACGTTTATTTTTATAATTCTTGCAGATGTCTCAGGAATTAAGGCTGATCAAGAGAGATGCTGATTACATAAATCCATTCAAGAAAGAAGAGGTAAGATATTTGACTCTTGCTGCCAATCTCCAGGGTTCATTCATGAAAGTAACTAATGGTAAAAATTGTTGTACATGTATGTAGATAAGGATTATATCAGCGATGTAGGACATAACCCAGCCAGTCTAACAGGGTATGCTAGCCGCAAGATACATAGACATTGTAAGGATTCTAGGTGATCAGGTTGGCTGTAGTGGTGTCTTGCTCTGCATTTCTTCCCTGTGGACCCTGGTTCAAATCCAGCTTCAGACCAGAGCCTCTCATTTGGATTGGATTTTCAGTCCTTACCAGATTACAGATTTTCCTCCCACATCTAAAACAGACATTTTATTATCATCGTCACTACATATTTGTCTTCAGGCCTACAGGTCACAGTGCCAGTCCCTTATGAGGATCCCTTCCTTTCATTACCGGAAAGATTTATAATGAATCAATTCGTTCAAAGGCCCTTTAGCATCATGATCATTACAAGGGAATTGATTGTAGACGGTACTGGACCTTGCAATGGTGTCCAGACCAAGAATTAAACTACAAGTTACTTGATTAATAGATTATTGTTTTAATCCATGCTCACAATTACTATTGAAGCTTTGCATGGTCCAAGTACAGTAAGAAAAAAAAGAACAAGAGTCTTATTTTTGGTTTTACTCGTACACCACGTGTGTAATGCACTTATGAGAAATCGTAATTGCACTTATACGATGTGAACAAATGCCACAGGCATATTACTCGGGTGGGATTCGAATCCACGCCCTTTGCCATTTTAGAGCAGATGTCTTACTACTAGACCATTGAGATTGCCCGGTAGCTAGAGACAGTTTGAATCCTATTATGCCCCTACAAGGGGCTAGCACCGAATATCAAGTTGTGAATGTACAAAGATAGTTCTGTGCAGAGTTGCTCCACCTTGCATACAGAGCACAGAACTTGTGCAGTTATGAATGGTTTTAAATGGCTGTTCAACCCACTGGCAAATGTTACTGAGGGTGGATTTGTCAACTTATATTTCCTGCAGGAGGATTCAGATTGTACTTTTTTTGATCTGTTTATGTAGGTTCCACCTGAGCTACCAACACCAAAGAAGAAGAAAGAAAAGAAACCAAGGAAGAAGGGTCCAAGAATATCCCGAAATGAACTCTAATAAATTAGGAACAAACTGAAGCCAGGCTTCAGAAATTGGTGCATTTTTGTGATGTTTTTTTGTTAACTCTTTTTTAATTTTAGCCAAAAGACCCTCTGAAATCTGCTGCCACAGCCAAGGTCAAACAATTTTTAATTTGTGTACACTCTTTAGACCTCAGTGAGGGCGCTGTTCCGTCTTTTGACTGTTGCAAGGGCGCTGTTTGTAAGTAAGTGACATCATAGGGGTGCACCACACTAACTAAGCTTCCCCTAACAACCTAGCTAAAATGCTAAATATTTCAAAATACTCAACAATTACAAAAAAGTCTCCTGGGCTTTTGAAAAACAAATCAAACATATTTTCTTACAACTAAGTTCATTTTTTCTTTTCAATTTTGGGTAGGTTAGCTGCATAATTTCTGAGCTAGACTCATCTAAAACACCCTTGAACGAATAAACTGGCCAGACTCCATCTTGCAAAAATGACCCTACACTTTTTAGTGAAATGGGGCTATTTTTAGAGGGGAGTGTGACCAAAATACTCTAGGTTGAAAGTCAACAACCACAGGGGCACAATATTTGGTCATTTTTCAGCAACCCGTAAAAGCCATGACCTTCAAATCTTTGATTCACAGAAAAGGTTGTGGTTTTACATTTAATTCTTGAGGCTTGGTGTATGATTTTCTCTATTTAGTGTGATGCACCCATAGCGACGGTGTGTAGATTCAAACATTAAGGATAGATTGCCCCCTTTTTTAATTTGTGAATAAAAACAATGGTGCATATTTCTAAAACTTTGTGAGTTTGTTAGAAAAACTTGCTTTATACAGGTGTCTTGTACCCAATTTAATTGATATTTGACATCAATTAGTATTTTTTAAAGTTGGTTATACAATTAAGGCAAGCAAATTTTCAGTTAAAACACTGATTTCTCTTTTAAAAGAACATAACAGTGCCACAGAAAATGCAAAAACACTGCAAAGATTTATGTACTTTGCTGTTTTCTATTTTATATATTTTGTGCATGTCTGATAATCATTGAAGTCTGGCAGCAGAAACGGAAGTTTAATAATATGACTCTATGCGTGTTTTACAGTACTTTAGACTGAAAACAAATTAAAAGACCGAAGGATATTGTCTGTGAAGTGTATGAAATAAGACACATTTTCCTCGAAAGCTGAATTTTCTGTTGCTCCACATTTTTTGTAGTGTGGTTTTACTTGTCTATGTGATCAAAACTAACAGCAGAGCTTTCTTTATTACAATACAAAGAAACCAAAGAATAAAGAGTACATCCAGCTCATGGATGGGTGGGTGGTGTGTGTTAAACGAACAAATTGCTGACTTTCAACCCCCCCCTTTTTTTTTAGGAGTGACACATAAACTAATTAGCTGTCAAATTCAAGATTCACTTTTGAAAGATTGGATCAAAGTTGATTGAGAGTTTCATGAAGAAAAAAAGATGATAAAAAAGAGCATTTAACCCTCTCTTAAAAAAATAGGTGATTTAATCTACATTTCTATGCAGAATATTTGTCTTTTTAGAATATGTTACCGTGTAAAACTTAACTTTTTCGCAGATGAATGTAATGATATTTTTCATTTCAATGGATTAAACTTTTGTATAATCCACATTTGCAGCTGCAGCTCGAAATAGACAGGAGTACATAGATATAGGACACGAAAAATACTGAGCTCAATTGTCATCTGTGTCTGCTGTGTACGCCCTCTATGTCAACTGTTGACATTACAGTATTAATGCCATATGACATGCCTGGATGACAAACTTGTCATCATGTCTGCTGTGCACATTCTATGTCAGCTGTGGACATAACAGGTAGTACACTCTGACTGGTAAAACTAACCAGACCAACCAATGGGAAAGCAGAAATTTGCCCAACAGCTAAAATAACCTCAAAGCGGATTCTATTACTATGCACTGGAGACCTGTTCCTTTTCATGACATAAATAAATAGTCTTGTTTCAAGCCAATTCTTTATGGTGCAAATTAATTGATACTCGTTTAATGATTCCAAACTGGACTCCCTGAAATCTACAATAAGGCCATGTCCAAATTAATAGCTTTGGCAGTGGCTATGGCTGGAATACCAAAAAGTCCTATTCTACAATGTTATCGTTGTAGCCAACGGTCATAGCCATAGCCAAAGTTGCTTGATTAGGCCGTTGGATAACATTTGAAATTAAAAGTAGAAAGCAATATCGAATCCTGTGACTTAAAGACGTGTTTTTTTTACTTGCCAAGAGACTATATGACAAAAACAAAATATGAGTAACGGATAATAAACATTTTATATGAACTGAAAGCTGTGTCTGATGTTTTGGTGATAATTATTTTAAAAAGTATCTGTAACTGTTCATCGTGCTTTCAGTTGAAGGAAGAGGACACCTTTATCTTATCTCAACTTGTATCAGCACTGCTTACCGCAGCATTCAACGCTTTCAGCCAACAGACTCGCAGGTTTTACACAAAACACATCAACTTGCTCTTAGTTTTTGTCTCAGTATGCTGAGAAACATTACAAATAATATAAAAACAATAATTTGAACATAGTACCACTTATTTTATTGTCATTTTAATTAATTATGTGAATATCTGCAATACACCAGCCCATGTAATGGTGTTTTCTATAACTTACTGCCATGGAGGGCTCAGACCCCAAAACAGAAATACTAGACACAAAACCTTGAATGTCAATAGATTTTTCAACATATGGTTTTCTTCTGAATGAGTGGAATCTGTGACTTAAAAACTGCACATATTCTTCGCCCAATTCATATGAGCTGTTGGTCACGTGCTTTCTGGTTCACCAATCGCATTGGCTCTATCTTGTCTATCAGTGAAGAACTGTAGTTTCCTCGGTAGTAGCTGAACTGTGATTGGCTGAGCCTCTAGCCTCTCATTATCAACACTGTACCAAGCTTCTTCACCCTGAGGCAAAATTAAAAGGAAACAAGATTTTAATCAAAATATCTACCTGAAAAAAGGAGTTAGTAAATTCTACAATATCATTCTTAAGAAACAGTTTTTGAATAGATTGGATCTGTTTACGCCTGGGCCCCAATATCATGAAGCTGGTATTAAAGCAGAAAAATACTGGTGTACAACCTAGTGAGGAGTGCTGAGGGCTAGTCGAGAGTGTGGAGAGCTAGTCAGGAGTGCTGAGGGCCAGTAAGGAGTGCTGAGGTCTAGTCAGGAGTGTGGAGGGCTAGTCAAGAGTGTCGAGGGCTAGTCGGGATTGATGAGGGCTAGTCAGGAGTGCTGAGGTCTAGACAGGAGTGCTGAGGGCTAGTCGGGAGTGCTGAGGTCTAGTTAGGAGTGCTGAGGTCTAGTTAGGAGTGCTGAGGTCTAGTCAGGAGTGCTGAGGTCTAGTTAGGAGTGCTGAGGTCTAGTCAGGAGTGCTGAGGTCTAGTCAGGAGTGCTGAGGTCTAGTCAGGAGTGCTGAGGTCTAGTCAGGAGTGCTGAGGGCTAGTCGGGAGTGCTGAGGTCTAGTTAGGAGTGCTGAGGTCTAGTTAGGAGTGCTGAGGTCTAGTGAGGAGTGCTGAGGTCTAGTTAGGAGTTCTGAGGTCTAGTTAGGAGTGCTGAGGTCTAGTCAGGAGTGCTGGGGGCTAGTCGGGAGTGATGAGGGCTAGTAAAGAGTGGTGAGATAATAGTCAAACTTGATTCTCAGGCAGCCTGGCGGAATAGTCAAAAATACTGAACCTGTCTTACACAATTTTCATTCTACATGAAAATATAACACAAAAATAGCATGGACTAGTGAATAACAAAATGTAATGATATGACCTAGTTGCATGTATACCTCAAGGGGGAGGGGGGGGGGAGGGGTTGGGTTGGGGGACAGTGCAAGGCCTGTCCTGGCATACCTCTTTCAAGACTGGTGTAATTTTGATCTCTCCAACCGCTGTAGTTTGGGTTTTGTAAATGTCGACTTTGCTGTCCTGATCCTCACTAATATTCAACCTCCTCCATCTAAAGTATTAGGAATCATGAAAAGAACAAATTATTGCTGAACTGAAAAGAACAAGAACTAAGCCTAATATAATAGAGCTGCCTCATCAAACAAGAAAAGTTGTGTTTGGTATAAAAACACAAATGCCCCGCAAGCCAGTCTGTTTCTTGACATTTAACCTAGGTGGTCCAAAAATAATAGGCTTCTGGGGGATCCCAAGACCGATCCACACACTCCTTAGAGATAATATGCCAAGTCTTTCTCGAGGTATCACTCAGACAATTCTATTGTTTTAGCCTTAATGACCTTGACCTTGAATATTTGACATTTGTCCACAAACAATAGACTTCTGAGGGATCCTCAGACCAATCCACACACCAAGTTTGGAGTTGATACAAGTCCTTGTCGTCAATGATTGCACACAAAACCTTATGGATCTAGTTTGTGGGGTCCTGCTATAGTCGTTCTAATAATAAATTCCCTTTCCTAAAGAATTCCTCTATGTTGTCCAAATTGAACAGTGAACCCAATTTTGGGCCAAATTTTATAGAGCTGCTTCAGCAGAAAATATTGCTTGACAATTTTCTGCTTAGCAGAAGCGAGCAGGATACCAGTCACAAATTGTACATGCGATATGGTAGTTTGGCTGGTAACCTTTTTCTGGTAAGCAATATTTTGTTGTGCTTAGCTATTTTTTGTGCTTATAGCAGCTCTATGAAATAGGGCCCTGGTGGGGTCTATTGATCAATTATGTAAAAGAACCCACAGGGCCCTTCCAAAAGCCCACACACCCACGGAAGGACATGCTGGAAATAGTATGCTCCTTCAGTGGCTTTGTAAATAGCGGGGCATGAAAAAGGTAGCTAAGCACAACAAGATTATGCTTACCAGGATAAGGTTACCAGCCAAAATACCATGTCACATACACCATCTATGACTGCTGTCCTCATATTTGCTTAGAAGAAAACTGTTAAGCAATATTTTCTGCTTATATTGAGCAGCGCTACTTATCAGGGGTACCACTATAATATAATAGTTTGTTGTTAATTTTCCTTACCCTTCTTGGATGAACTCTGTTCTTGTTACTTCAGTTGGGCCAGACGTCAATGTTAGAGCTCTGGGGGACTACAGTGATAACGAGGCATAATCAGATTAATTAGCACGTTAACAACAATTACAGGTTATTTATTTGCGGGAGAGTAAATTTGGTTCCCATCCTCAAGTTTTTAATAAGCTTGCGATTTAAACAACTTGTGACAAACAAGACTTGAAGGTTTCGAGATTGAGAGACAACACTGTAAGAAATTGCGGTGACACCATGTGGTAAATCTCTCTTTACCCCTCCTACTGTCAGTGACTCTTGGCAACATTTTCCAGTGAGTTGACCAACCATTTGAAATCATTCGACTGCCAAGGTTGTGTACGGTGGCACAACTGTGCACAGAACTAACTGTGTACTGTGTACATGCATTCCCTCATGGTATCATATTTCAGGCTGGCATAGTTTATCTATCATTCAAAACCACTTGAATGGTATTGAATGGTCAGACAGCAAGAGGGTTAAAGTACATAATTCTCAAGAAACCAGTGGACTCAATGTTTCAGAGAGTATACTCTGTCCAGTGTCAGGAGACTGCATCCTCCTGATTGCTCCGTCTCCTGAACACAGATACCGTCTCAAACGATGAGTCCGCCAGTTCCTTCAAAACCACATTCAAAAGAGAGATTCTTACATTTTCAACATTTGACAACTTCAACAAATTAGGTGACTCTGTTTTTGTGAAAGCTGGTTTGGTTTGTTAAGGGATATTGTGTATGTTTATGTGCATAATTATTTGAAATGGGGCAAATGAAATCAACTGTTTCCTTTACTTCAACTAAAATATTTGAATACGTGTGAGACTCGCACAGTGTATTATTAGTCAAGTCATTCTGACCTTCTTGACTTCATCAGTGTTGCCCGTAGAAACCACTAGCTCCACGGTAACAAGGTCGTCCTCCGTCCACTCAATCTCTTCCTCTATATCCTGGTCCTCTGCTTCTTCATTTTCCATCTCTGAATTAAAAACAATCAAATAAAGTCTATTAAGATCGTGAAGACAAGCAGTTCTTACATGTATCATTTATCCCTGGTAACCGCACATACTGAAAGACAAATATAATGTCTAGTAATCATTTGAAAAATAACTGATCAGTTTCCATTTGGGATATCATTGTTCTGAAGTTCATCCCGGAGTCGATCCTCCAAAGAAATGATTCTGTCTGAGCAGGTGTGTGATTGTAGACAAATGAGAAACTCTTTCCCCTTGGTCTAGAGATAACACCCCTACGCTTACAGTAATGAATGTAAAGAGTCTCTGATTAATTTGAATTGAAGACTGGAGACTTAGACACAACATAGAGAAAGAACACACGCAGTTAGACGTGCATCATATCTTTACATGCAATTTCACTCCCAAAATGGCAGATTTCACTCCCAAAATGGCAGACTATGGGAACACCTCAATAGGTGAGAACTTGAAGAACTTAAATTTGCTTGATTAACATTGCCCAGTTCTAACAAATTTTCAAAAAGGAAAAGTATTTATTTTTGAGGTCAACATACCTTTAGTCTCCTGTGGGACAGTCCTCCTCCATATCATCAGCCTCTGCACCCAAGCCCACCAGTCAATACCGTTGTGTGTAGCTACTTCAATAACAGGTTCAACTTCATCAACAGGAGGTCTGTGTTTAATATTAGCAGTAAGCACTGGCGGCCAACCCTGGTAAGATGTGATGCACAGTTGGTTAACATGAAGGAAAAATGATTTGTTGATCTGCACTTGGTAATAATGAGTATAACCGAAAATAAATTTGTGGGTTGCTTATAACTAGGCATTTGCTTCTTCAACTCGACACCTATGATAAGCTATTATGGGAAAGCGTATAAAGTCACTTGTACTGATTCAATTAGACATGATGGTACAGATCGTCGCTGGATTGTTGCTGACTTGTCCTTTATTTATTTCATTCTGGTTCAATGTATGAGCAAACATTCTTTCTAAAAAATAAGCTTTCCTTGTGGAACCAACAGAGGGGGCTATAATTAGTGACTTAACGTCACTAATAATTATTGGGTTAATAACAAATGAGCAATAATTGGGTAAAAAAAAAGATGAACTTACGCTTTTTATGCTGTTGGCAATATATGTTAGTCTCCATTTCAAGGGGCCAAAGTACCAATATCTATAAGACATCAATTGTAAAATTAGATTATTTAGGTTTTTCCCTTGCAGTGATGTGTGATAACACTGCAGGGAAACAAATCCACATGCTACTTGGGTTGGATTCGAACACCTGACCCCTGGTTTCTAGAGCAGATATCTTAACCGCTAGATCTACATAATACTTAAAATGTTTAAAGGTCTTAGGTTATGGTTCTGACCGGGGTGGTGATTTTGATTTTTCTATTGTGGACTCATTAACTGCATCACGATAAAAAACACAAATTTTAATTCCACCCTTACACTGATGTGTGTTAAGCACTGTATACTCTGTGCTTTCTGAATCCAGCAGGAAAACAAATCCACAGGCTACTAAGGTTGGATTCGAACCCCTGACCCCTACACTCTAGAGCAGATAACTTGACCACTAGACCACCGAGCATGCCTGGTGACGGGATGCCCAAGTAGCATGTTCATTCTTTCCTCCTGCAGGACTCTGATAGCATCGACCGATGTTTAATCCCCACTCACCATCCCCAAGGTCTACTCAGTGTACACCAACCAATATCTAAGTCTTGTAAGTTTGACTCCAAGTCTGGATCAGAAGCTACAATGTGTATTGTGAACTTACTTTGTGCTTTTTTCCCTGGCCTCGTGAAGTGGTCCCCATTCTAGAGTATTTACTGTATAAATACTTCGTCCGTCTTCTCCCTACGGAGACAAACAAAGTAAATAAATAAAAGAGGCAGCAAATGTGTTAATTTCCTTTCGTTATAAAGAATCAGAAAAAAATCCTGCAATGCTGACTCTCTAAAGAGGTTTTTACATTAAATCAGGTGATTCACAATACAGTGTGCCTAGGAGAGGACATTTTTGCAGTGATTCATGGAAACAGTTGACAAGTTTTGGTTCTCAAGCAGCACCCACCTCATGACCCCGATTGTTTAAGTCCGTTCATTAATTGCAAAGAAGCAAGGTCATCATTTCTGTGTTTCTTGGTTTACAGCGTATTGTATTATTTTCATGAGGCTGGTGAATGTTTTTCACACATGTCGACCATTTAAAGTTCCCAAACTGTCTGTGCGCTGCTGAGTTGCAAGTGTGAAATTTTTTCTTGACGAAGTCCAAGTCTTCAATGTTATGATTGCAGCTGAAGTCCCTCTGTCTAAGACCAGTATCCTCACTTGGTGTATCCCATCATACGCGTAAAATAACAAATCTGTGGATATTTGGGCTCAATTGGTCATCGAAGTAGCAAGAAAATAATGAAAGAAAAAACACCCTTGTTGCATAAAACTGTGTGCTTTCAGATTCCTGAGAAAGTCTTCATGCCTGAAGCCTTTCTCAGATTCAAATTTTGGGGTGAAAAATTACCTTTCTCTAAAACTACATCACTTCAAAGGGTGTCATTTCTAACCATGTTTTATAATATCAACAGCTCTCCAGTTTTTATGGTTATTAATTTTTGGAGTAACTACGAAAAAATATATCCTGCCTTTGAGCAACCTTTATTGAATCATTTTACAAGAGAACCTGATGTATGTTTCAGGAATGAGAGTTGACAAATGCTAAAATTCATGACAAATGGCTTACGGTCTGGGTTCCACCTCCTTCTAGACCCGGAACCTCCAACATGTCACTATTTAGGAAGTTTATAGACTGTGCACCAAACTAAGCACATAACTACGTTTGGACACATTGTGGATGATTTCTTTCTCCCTTTGGTGGCTGCTTTACTTCTTTTAAGACAATCTGAAGGCTCAAGGAGGTTTTAAGAAAATCTTGACAAATCCTGAGAAATCCCATGCCTGATGTTGACGTCTTACCTGTATTGCCATGACATCTACTGGTTCTGTCACCCCTTTGATGACTGCCATTGCTGCATTACCCATCCACCTACAAGCAAGGAATATAAGAGACCATTGTTCAGACCCAATACACCTGAGGTCACTACCCATAATAGATCTTGGTTGTACTATTTTGGAAGTAAAATTCCCTGTGCGTTACGGTGTGGTGTGCATTTGGCAAAGGGAACTTCCACTGGAAACTCTTAAAGTCTCAGGAAACTGTTGAAGGGGCACCAAGGCTAAGACCAAGACCAGGGCAACGGAGGCCATGGTGTAATGCCAGGGTTGATATTGCAAATAGTTATTACCTGTCATAAAACAATGAGAGCTCTGAAAAGCCTGTGATATTATTATGCCATATCCAAATTGGTGGCTTCAGCTACGGCTCCGACTGCTGCTAAGGGTGTTGCTAAAGATGTTCTATACTTCAATGCATGATGACGCGATAATCTAGCTGTAGCAGTAGCCACCAATTCTGACATGGCCTTATTTTCTAAATCTGGATTATATAAACTGGTCCTGATGATTCTGATAACAAGTAACCATTCTCACCTCACATCTGACTCTGCACTTGCATACAAGAATTTGGCTAAGCTGTTGGTTGTACCCAATGGAATGATACCTAGAGGCCATTTTAAACTGACTGTTGCTTCATCTTCCCTGCGTAGCAGACCAGTGATGACTTCCCCAACTGTGCCATCACCACCAGCGATCACTAGGGCATCTGTTGCCTCAACGTGGCTGGCTTTCTCCTTGGCATTCCCCTCACTCTCAGTCTGTTGGGTTGAGAAATTGAAATATCATAACTACCTTTATATTGAGTGATTGAATAGGATCCTTCCTCACCTCACAAAATCCATTTATATTAATTCAACTCCCGAATTGTTGGACTCTGAGCATGTGTTATGCCTGGTCCCGTGTAAAGCATGATCAGTATACTAGCGCAGTCAATTAAATTAAATTAAATTAAATTCAGTTTGATATTCATTTCCATTGGTGCAAATGCAAGAAAAGTAAACAAATACAGAACAAATATTAAAATCAAAGGCAATCAAGAACTGATTGAAACCCCCCCCCCAATAATGACAAAAAATAGTCCTCAGTCCATAAGGATCTAACAAAACTTGCATTTGGATTTTGCAAGGTTGGGACTTGTTACGGTGAACCCTTCTGCTTGCAATAATTTACAAGGATCCTTCCTCACATTAACAAAATATTGTAATAAAATTGATTGCCCGGCCTTAGACATGAGTCATGTGTGCGCATAAAACTTATCTAAGACATTATAGTTTTGTTCTTGAATGAAAACAATATTTAAGTAAAGAGTAAAATATGTTTACTTTTGAAACATGAGGTTAGTCAGAGACTGATTAGCCATAGGAGAGCGAGGAGCTGAAGAAATAAGTAATAAAGTAGTGATCGCCAATATTAGTTGTAATCATCTGTCTCATGGTAACTTCATTGCGTATCTCTGGCTCAACTGAGGAAACCCATTTCCCTTTCCAAGAAGTGACTTTTCTATCACAAGCACAAGAAAAATGTTTAAAGAAAGAAAAATTGAGGCTTCACCGGCCTGGATTGTCCTTATAGGAGTAAGTCAGTTGTGGAAACAAAAACGAACAGAAAGAAGACTGTCCATACAAATATTTTTAGGTTAGCTGAAAAGATGGTAACTAAGATCAAGTTCTGTCAAGATGCCATTCCTGGCATTCCTTTCTGGTACAAGAAATTACTCTAGAACTTACAAGACATCCAGGCCGAATTTCGTTTTCAAAAGGGCACGGCAATTTCCCCCAAATGAAGGGCACCCAATGAGGAAAAATTTGAATTTGTCTTGAAGGCTTTTAAGGGCACCCACAGCAATTGCTGTGGTGCCGTGGAAAATTTGAGGCCTGGACATCATTCTATCAAAATTGGAACAAACCTTAATGACTTCAACGTCAATCCCAGCAAGATGTAGAAGAGGAACTGCATTCTTCTCAAACAGTTTTTTCGCTTTTCTACAAACAGGAAATTATTTGGAGATTAACAAATAACACAAGAAGCATTTATTATGATTCAAATTTTACCAATGAACAAAACGCTTTCACACTATAACCACTGCTGTTCATTCGGCCTTCAGAGTTCCTGA
Organism: Pycnopodia helianthoides; assembly: GCA_032158295.1. NCBI lineage: Eukaryota > Metazoa > Echinodermata > Asteroidea > Forcipulatida > Asteriidae > Pycnopodia > Pycnopodia helianthoides. Next base: position 1,241,873 of record CM063248.1, on the reverse strand, counting down.
GATCATTTCAACTCCTTTGGAGTATGCATCACCGGCGACCAAATATGGATGCACTGGTGCACATTTCAAGTTTTTTAGGTTTAATACCATTGAGCTTAAAATGACACCAGAACCAGCTCTAAGAGATATGGGCATTTATACACGCTCAGTATTGCTAATTAGCTCAAAGTTTATAAAATAATTAGCATTTTTCAACTCATCTCATGGGTCTCAATAATCCGATAAAATCAATCAGAGAGGTCAAGGGAATTTCTTGGTTGATTTGACATGGAATGACCCATGAATGGGATTTGAACCCACACTCCGATGACTCGGTCACCGGAACTGGAAGACCGATAATGGAGCTTCTTTTACTTGGAAGAGAAAACTTACCCTTTTCTGGCTGCTGGATTCAGGATTACTGTCACCTTTCTTGGTTTCTCTGTTGCATATTTAATAGACTGCTGGCCATAAACCTGCATAAATAAATACCAGATAGGAAAGATTTCTCAAAGTCATGTGTTTACCATCCTCAACCCCTTGGTATATCTCAGGTCAATCAATAATGCTTGGTTAATTGTTCTAGGTAGTACACAGTAACAATCGATTACAGAGCACGCCAACAGTTAAAGAAGTTCAATCTTTAAATGGGTGTTGAAGACAATCACTAAAACTGATGATTAAACAACAAATCAGCCACACTGGCTACAACAAATATAAAGCATTTAAGATAATAATAATAAAATAACATTTGTATAGCGCTTTCCACAGGCGTTTCAAAGCGCTTTAGCATTGTCTGAAAGATGTGTTTTTAACTGAGTCTTGAATGAGCTGATTGAGGATGAGTCACGGATGTGAAGAGGGAGCTTGTTCCAGCAAGTTGGTGCAGCTACTGAGAATGCTCTATCACCATAGCGGTATTCGTGCGTGGACCATTGGAAAGTTGAAGATGAATGTTGGATGTTGATCGATGGCTCATGGATGAAGAAGGCAACTTTTGTGAGATGAGACTATTGATGTATGTGGGAGCGAGGCCATATATTGCTTTGTAAACAAGGAGAAGAATTTTGAACTGAATCCGCTTGAGAACAGGTAGCCAGTGTAGAGAACGAAGAACCGGTGTAATATGTTCATAACGCTTTACTCTCATGACCATGCGTGCCGCATGATGGTTTGTTACAATCAGTATGTTAAAATTATATAACATTTTGAGTTCCCACATATGAATAAAGTCAAGGTAAAAATCTTCAAAATCTTTAAAGTTAGACAGAAAATAAAAAGTGATTTACCACTGAGTGGTGATTTGATGGAGGATATAGGAGGGTCCCTAGCCAAAGAGACTAAGGGGTCTTTGGTTAATGTGAAAATGAGCAGGCTGTCTCACATTCAAATTGAGAAAACTAAATCCATTACTGTTAAAGTCACTTTATATAGTTTAGAAAAAACAGTTGTGTATGTGTTTATACAACTTTGACAGAAATACTTACAATTGCTCTGCGGCAGAATTCTTCCCTCAGAAGGTTTGCCCTGATCAATGAAAAATCAGGTACAGGTCAACTTAGTTTGACATCAGCTCTGTCCGAGTCAACCCTAGCCTTTTGTCAAGGCTTTCTTGGCTTGGACAGCTTCGTAAACAGTGGAGCAACTGGAACGGAGAGACCACGCGCGCGAGTCAATTGCTAGGTCTCCCCTTTGTGTCGCTTGGGATCACGGCACTGTAGTGTAAGCCAAGAAGACCTTGACAAAAGGCTAAGTCAACCCCAGTGTTAAGTCGACTTTGATTGCAAATTTCTCCCATTTCTAAACATCCCATACTACTCAAACCAACTCATATTATTCCTTACATTTGTGAAATTACTATGATACATGACAGGGCTTACCAAATGATTCCTTTGTCCAGATGTGATAATTTGAAAATGACAAAAACAAAACGTGTACAAATTTTACATTAATTCGTGACTTCGGGCCGCCTCTGCCTGCTGATCGTGAATATGCATGATGTCCTCACGCGGTACCTACGACGCTCTTCATGATACCGCGTTTTATATCGCGTTTTACATACGTATAGATGGTGGGCTGTAATGGTGAGTGTTATAAGACCGATGTTAAAAGAGAGCCAACAAGGTAGGCTAAGTGCTAGTTTTATCAGGTAGACAAAAAACCACAATCACCGAATAAGGCGAATTGGAACCAAGTCTAAGTTCACAATTACCTTGGACCGAGTTGACCGCTAATTATTTTAATATATATCATTTAAAAAACAAATGAAACAACTTACAATCAATCAATGAAATAAAATAAATGAAAAAAGTATTTTATAATTAAATACTAAAATTCTTAGCTTATTTATTTTAGTGCTAAACTTAGAAAATAGAAAATAAAATTGTACCGTCGGCCGTCATGAGAGCACTAGGTTTGTCCAGTAAAACCGGTGCCACGCCCATCCATGGTATACCATGCACAGCAATGACTGGCTGGAAATGGAATGCCGTGCGATGGAGTGAGGCCAAGCATCTGAGAGTTAGACTGAGCATGCAAATGCAATGCCATCCGATTCCAAAACAAGTTGGACCGGCCCCATTTCAATTAGATTCACAAGCCATGTGCAAGGTTTCAAAGTGGTTTAACTGACAAAATTCACTTGCCACACACCTGTAATGGAGATATTTTATACATACTTATATTTATCTTGAAGGTAGTATACACCCCATGTGGCAAACAGTGCTGCAAATGTCGACTTTTTCCAGTGGGTTCGAACTGTTTTCGCCGCATTCACTATGCGCGCTGCCATTTTATTTCAATGAGAGTCTCTCACCTCCAGAGGGCGGCCTTCACACTATCAGCAGCAGCTTCGACAGCTGAACAGGAATTCATTACCTGCCCTTTCCCGATCCGGGAAATCGTAAGCGTTTCAGTCGAAAGACAAGTTCAAGACAAAAGCAAAATCAACATTACCAATGTAACCCTAAATCTTTAGAATGTGACTTTCTTAAAAGTAACTTCACTGACTCACTACACGTTGATTTTCGGCACATTTATTTTGTTGTTGTCGAATTTTAAAACTGTTTTCGTTCCGGTTGATCATCAACGAACATTGAAGATCCAAAGACTTATGAAGCTAACTGCTTTTTTTTTTTACAAGAAGCCAATAAAATATACATAAGTAACACAATGACATTCTTTTGTGTTAGTGTGATCGAATCACAATTATTATTTATTAAAATTGTATTAAAAACACTGGACACTATTGGTAATTGTCAAAGACCAGTCTTCTCACTTGGTGTATCTCAACATATGGATAAAATAACAAACCTGTACAAACTTGAGCTCAAATTGGTCGTCGAAGTTACGAGATAACTATGAAAGAAAAAAAAAAAAAAAACCACCCTTGCCACACGAAGTTGTGTGCTTTCAGATGGTTGATTTCGAGACCTCAAAATCCAATTCTGAGGTCTCGAAATCAAATTCGTGGAAAATTACTTCGTTCTCGAAAACTATGTCACTTCAGAGGGAGCCGTTTCTCACAATGTTTTATTTGTCAACCTCTCCCAATTACTCGTTACCAAGTAAGGTTTTATGCTAATAATTATTTTGTGTAATTACCAATAGTGTCCACTGCCTTTAACAATAAAGACTATATAAAAAATACGCTGTAGATAATGCCCAATAAGTTAAAACTATATTTAACAAATAATTATACCACCAGCTATTTACGCATCGAGTTTAATCACTCATTTTTAAAATAAAGTCTCATTTAGAATTCATGAATATTATATTGAATAATTAGACAGAGTTGTCACAAGACGAGCTGAGAGATTATCGTCCTTAATTTTAGGATATGCATGTGTTCCACTTCCATCTCCTAGACTAAACGGAGATTCTTTCATTTTATAACTTGTTTAGGTTACGAGGCAATTACAGGCAACCATGCGTTCCAGAAAATCTTCAAGAAAAGATTGGAAAAAAGAAGAAAAACACGACTCAGCTAAATAACAGACTGCATCTCAGTGAATTATTATCCCTAACCAAAAAAAAATGTCTTCTTGTTCATTATTGACTGCATTGTACTTTGTTGCCTTAAGTTTAAACATGTTCTCGTGTGATGTGGGCCTGGCATACTAATCTGTCATAACAGTTTATTGGACTCGACCACACTTGGCCAAGTAAAATATAACGGGGTACCAGACTTGACCTTTCTTTTTGGCTGGTAACCTTGTTTCTGCTTAGCGATATATAGTTTTTTGGCTGAGCAGTTTGTGGTGCTTCAAACCGTTAAGAAATCAGGGAAGGGCTTTTTTCAAACCTCGGCTTATAGGCTCCGTGCCCGGCACCAGGCTTCGTTTGATGTTGGAAACACTGTGCAAAATGGACACTGCTCCAAAAAATGATGAAAGAGCCTAAGCCGGAGCCGGAGCCCGAGCCCGAGCCTAGCCTAAGCCGAAGTTTTATGCCCTTATATGCCCGAAGGAAATTCCCTTATGATATACCAACAAACTTAAAGCATAATAGACAAATAAATAAAGATATGTACTAAAGTTTTCAAGATTTTCTCTTCGGAGAGGTAATGATGTGTTATTAACTAAAATTTTACAAGTGACTCCGTAAATACCTTGCAATTCGTCCATCAGCCATACATGGATGTATATCATTGGTTTTAAAATTATATTTATATTTCAAAAGTAAGATATAACATTGAGACATTTTGAAAAGTAAAGTTCAACATTGGGGGGGGGGGGGTCCCGGGTTCACTTCTTGGTTTAAAAACAAACAAAAAAAACCCCCAAAACTTTCCCTTTCGCATTTTTTTGTGGTTTTGAAGTTTGTACACTAACGCTATGAACACGATTAACACAAAAAAGGAGTAAAAACTCGTAATACCAATTTCCCTCGATATGATTCCTGGAACTAATAAGTCATCATGTATTTCATTCTCACAATAAGACCCTGATTTTAAACATGATAATTAAATACAGAGTAAAACAGTTTAAAAGATAATAACAATTCTTTCCTTGAAAATTGATTTCCTTGATTGTATTATGCTCAATCTCATCATCATTGCCTAACTATAGATCTCACTTTCTCATCTCAATTAATTGAGTTAATTTCAAGGAATATCTGTTTCATGACAGACTCTGATTTTATTATTTCAGATTTTCCTCCGATATCTTTGACGCTCCTTGGAGAACAGTTCAACTTGGGGAAGGGGACCATTTGTTGGGTCGCTAGGCATCTCTTAAAATGTCCCCTCATTGACCTCTGGTCGAATACTGTGGCCTCAGGGTGGCCTCCGAAGGCGATCTCAGTGGCGTAAGCCAAGGCAAAGACCCCACAGTCACTGGAGCCACGCTGCGGGTGCATCTTGGGCAGCTGGATCTCGAGACCGGCAGGTGACTGATGACACCCTCTCCCGGTGAACAGATTCATAATCTGATTGGACAATTTCGGACAAAGTCCAACATTCTCACTATCCAGCAACTTGACTGTGCCGTTCATCTTACTGATCGTCACCCAATGTCCCCCACCGTTCAGCATGACCTGGACCCCGTCAGTATTCATCTGCTGAAACTGCAAGATCTCACCAAGGACTGGCTCTTGGAGACCGGACATTGCAGGAAACTGACGGCGAAGCAGTCTTTGGGCTGCGGAGATGTGATCATCTGTCAACCACTCTCCGTTGTCCAAGATCTCAACGTCTTTAGCATCGAGTCTGAGCTCATCGAGCCAGAAATTGTTCATCGTGGGTACCCGCTGATCGGAATACCGGGATAGAGTCACACAAGGCCTCTTAGTGGTCTGCAAAACAGTCTCATCACCAGGTGCTCGTCTCTTTCCCTTGATGGCTTGTCGCTGTCGACGTCCATTGACATGCGACTAAATTGAAAGAAACGAAACCACGCTAGGATTAAAAATGCCGAGGTCTCGATTTCACAAAAAGATAATATTAATCTTTATAGCTGTGTGTCACTCTCTTAATTAAAATATGAGTTGTCAGTATCACCATTATAGTGAATTAGATTGTGACATCAAAATTTGCTGAGCAGTTAAAGGAACATTACAGAATTGGTAATAACAAAACTTGTAAAATATACTTTTTGATTACAGATTTATATTAAACCTACACGGTCTAATGATGATGATAGTAGAAAACATCCCTTGAAATATTTCTGTCTGAAATGCCATATTTGATGAGAAATGAATAAACTAATTTTCCGATTATTGGAGTTTACCGCTCAGTGAGCGTTTTATTCATTTGTTGAATTTATATGATTTCATGCAAATGTATAGTTTTTCACTATTTTCTCGTGACCCAGATAGCCGATCGATCCCAAACCTCTACAGGTTTGTCAGTTTATGTATATGGTGGATTACATAAAGTGCTTACACTGCCAGCAACTTTTTTGTTAGCAAAAACCAATTATGTAATGTTCATTTAAAGGTATTATACAGGATTGGTAGAGCTGACAAAACAGTCGCAAACAAAGTTCATGTTTTGGGTGATTAACCATAATACATAAAATAACAAACCTGTGAAAATTTGATCTCAATTGGTCATCGAGGTCACGAGAAAATAGTGAAAAGAGACCTTATGTGTTTTCTGTTTTTCAAACATCGAGTTTATTATCGCGCACGATAAAAACTATTGTTTTATTCATTTCTCAGAAACGATAGCATTTTAGGTAGAAATATTTTGAGGAGCCCTTTCTACCATTACTTACTTTAAAACATGTAAGTTATGTGTGAATCTATGAACATTTGTGTTTTTCGATCTTACCAATAGTGTACAGGGCCTTTAAGATTGACTCGCACTTTAGATCAATCTTGCTGTTTATGAAACCGAGCCCAGAAGTCCTTTACTTGAATGAAGAGCTTATCAGGAATTAAACATTTCACACTATTCTGATTTTTAAATACGTAATTACCTTAAAGGTGCTGACAGTAGAGTTTGGACACTATGAATCATCTCTAGGGATTACATGACACAGTGCCGGTGACTTTCCTTTCAAACCGCTCAGCCGACATCGTACGTCAAGCTGAAGGTTTGTTTAATTTAAACAGGAACACCGATTGAGGAGTAATTTAAACAAGCTACTCACCTTACTGGAAGATTGTTGTGGTAATGGTCGAAGGATCATCTTAATTCCCTGGTTTTTGTCCTTAATCTGGATTACCGTGTAATCCCTTTTTGACAATTGCCAAATTGTCTGGTAAACCTAAAGATGTAAAAAATAAAATAAAAGTGCGATTTCGGTTTTCTAAGGTGGTAATTCTTTGCTTAGAAATCAGGATCAGGGAATACAAAATTAATTTACAAGAGAAATTTTATTTATGCTTGTATTTTGTTATCTTTATAATACAAAATTAATTTCTCTCTTCTAATTCAATAAGTTGAGATATTTGTAACATCTTTAACATCAACAAAGGTACTTTATTACTTTCATTAACTATTACTTTTACACAATTTTTGTGAGTCAGAGTGTACGTGGGACAAGATTTACCTTTCCTGATAAAACCTTATTTTTTTAGTAATTGATGTTTGCATGTACAATTTTGTTTTGTTTAAACCGAAAACTTTTAAAAGTACAAATATAGGCCTATAACTAATGTTTTTCAGAATAATAAATCGATGGGACCGTTGATATAATGTTCAAAAAGACCATGGACAGATGTGGAAGGAAACATAAGTTTGAGAAACTTTTATGTGTTATAGAAGGTTTTCAAAAGAAGAATGACATCACTTACCGGCTGGTCGTTGTTGTCGCTAGTTTTTATGATTTTCCCACGGGAAACAGTCATATTCAAAGTCAGCTGGAACTCAAATCAAGAATCCCAGATTGGTGTGCTCATCAAATTTCTAAACCTCGGTTTTTGTATACAAACTTGTGTACAAACGTTTTGTAACTTTTCACCAAGGTGCGCGCTTCGGTCCATTGTCCCATCGTTCTGTACACGCCAGCGCGTTCGAAAATCGAACATTATTCAAAGAAGCAACCATTTACGCGCTCTTAGGAACATCTCCGTTACATCAAGACGTCAAATCCACTGAAAACAAACGCATTGTGACGTACTTGCGTCGAATTATCATCAACACGTCAGAATGACTTACGAATGTCGTCGCCATGCGTCTCCAAAGATTGATCGCCAGGATTGTTGGAAATCTTAGATTTTCTTCGACGATTTAATTTCCGAATTCTCAGTTCACTAAATCTTGGAGTAATTTAATTTCCCTTTTTTTGTTAAAAACAATATCCTTCTTGTTATGTCCTTGAACTAGCCACAATTGTTGTTATGGTAGGGTTATGGTGGTGGTTTGGTGGGTCTACCTCTTGCATTGGCCACTATCTTTGATGATGCAAGCGTGAAGAGCTATCATTGGCCGAGAGTCGTGCGCAGCTAGCGCGTACACGCTGGCACGTTTCCATTGTTTTTCATCAAAGATGGTGATCAATGACGTCATTTGCATTCCATCTATTCGCTATAGGGCAGCTTAGCCTATATTACCTGGGTACCCGGCGACAGTTAATTATAGCTGTCAGGATAGTAGATTATTTCAAATCAGTTGAAAAATCATTCATTTGCTAACCCTACCCAAATCTTTCTCTGTAAAATCAAGAAGATTGATTCTGAAATTTATACTTTTTGTTGAGAGGTGATAGATTACACATTTTAAATTCTTTTGGGGCGGCAATTGTGAAACTTCTCTCGAAGGAAACTGAAAAGTGCTGCAGAAGTTTTTGAAGAATTGATTCCTCTTTCCGCAGAAGATATTCTCTTTGAAAATAGTAGGCCCAACATGTGCAAAAGACATGGGGTACACTGCACATTGCACACAAGTACTAACATTTCACATTACATGTACATTTGTTATTGTTCAGTCCAGTACACCGGTGGTTCTGCAAGACGATCTCCCCACAGATCACTCCCTGTCCCTTTTCTCCTCGAGAGAGCTCCCCTCTTTGCTATCAATATTACCAGCAGTGCTTGAAGAGTATATCTCCTCTTCGTAAATAATAAACCACTCTCGAGGGCCGCTGCTTTCTAACATTTTTAAGGCTTTTTTTTTTATCGACGTTGCTAAGAACTGTGCTCTTTACATACTACACAGTGGTATAAAAAAACACCACTCCCTTTCATGACGTCAGACCGATTTACAAGAGAACGATGACGTCAAGGGGCTTTTCGCGAAACTAAACGAAAAGCAACGTTGCGTTGTGGTCAAAATAATTGTTTTATTTATTTATACGATATAAACTGTATGTCCGTATTCATTGAGCGCTTGTAAGTGAATTTCAGCAAATGATACGTTTTCTTTACTCTCGTTCAAGTAGCTCTTTAAGCTTTTAAACATTATGATCATGAATACTAGCGTGATTTAACCAGAACAAATGCAATCGATAAGACTAGTATGTTTTTTTTGTATTGTTTTGTACTGTTTTAGGTACACAAAATATACTGTATATCGTCGCATTTTTCTCATAGTGACGAATCAGCAATTTTTAGCAAATTGAGGTTTTTGCAGTTTTATGGTTAGTTTGTCTTCTGAATTCATTTCTGAAGGTTTTGAACCAAAATAATGTCTCATTTTAAAGATATAAGACACATTGTTGGCGAATATGTTTGAAGTCTAATAAATGTTTCTTTACATACTGACGAATAAGTGATTCGCCGCTCCGTAAACACATAAATATACCCTTTTGTTTTTTACAAAGTGACGAATAGGCAAATGCGCTGGTAACCATGCCAGTTATCAATGAAATGCAAGGTACCATCAATTTCTCTTTATTACAACACAGTAAGATTTGCCGACTCCACTAGCTTGTCAACGAAACTAAAACATAATTTTAGATAAAAGGAACAAATCTTGAGGTAAGCATAATTCTGACAGGATGATTATTTCAAAGTGGCGTAATAGTTTGTATTATTCAGTCCGTTCAATCTTCAAGCTAATCTTATTAAAGGTACTTCAGCTACCAATCGCGCCGAGAAAAACTTCGTGCCCCTGAAATCTTGTCATGGTTAAGTCTAAAAGATGATGCTCATGATGTGTACTTTTTGCCAGGATTTTACTGTTTTATGATACAATTAGTGGCAACTTTGAGTGAAACCTCTAGTCTGGGTGGAAGATATTCAACAGTAATATGATCTTATAAATCAGTGGTTTTACCAATAAATGTTTTGGAGCATATAATTAAGTTCCTATTTTGTAAATCAGAATTTACAAAATTATTGGGTTAAACAAGATTTTGATTGTTAAATGAGATCCTTCAAAACTAGTGCCAACAAAATCAAACGATAATACAAAAGTATAAACATTGTTGATAACAAACATTTTTAAGTTTGTGTATGCTTATACAGTTCAAGTCAGTTCAATTACAAAATAAACATACTTTTTAGTTCAATTAGTGTCTTGCGGGGTACAACTTAAACTTGGAAAAATTACCTATTCCGTCCCTCCCCTTTTGAGCAATATCTGGAGGTTAACCAGGCCGAAAGGAAATGGGAAAATGTCATGTGTACTCCTCCCCTATACATAGTTGGAAGTTTTTGTTTGTTCCCTCCCCTTCAATCCACATGCCAACAACACCAATCCGACCCATCCACCCCACAAAACCCACTCTCTCATCCCCATCCAAAAATGAAGGAATTCTGGATCAGTGCTTCACTCAGGATTTTACCGTGAAATATCATGTTTAACACAAATGAAAAATTAAGGCGTGTTAAATTACCTGCATTAATGGTGATATACTGACGAATAAGCCCCAGAGCGTAGATTTGTTTTTTTACATACTGACGAATTGGGCACAAAAAGTGACGAACAAGCCCCAGAGCGTAGATTTGTTTTTTTACATACTGACGAATTGGGCACAAAAAGTGACGAACAAGCGCGTAAAGTAAAACAATGTTTTTTACATACTGACGAATAGGTTTATGAGGTTATTATTATTTATTCAGACCGTTTTATTATTAATAACGCAAACAAATGTGAAGAGGAACTGCTTAAAAACAAACCTTCTATTTGGCAAGTGATAATGTAGGATAATAAGGTATGAAAGCAACGAATGAAAACACGTCCAACTTCAAAGTGAATTTACTCAAAATGCGCTTTTTCCTGATTCGTCACTATGAGAAAAATGCGACGATATGTACGTGTACACGTACAAGCTACAGGTCGAGGAAAAACATATACACGGTAGTACATGTGCAAAAGTCATGGGGTACAAGCACATTGCACACAAGCACTAACAATTCACATGTACATTTGTTATTGTTTAATCCAGTACACCGGTGGTTCGGCAAGACGAACTCCCCACAGATAACTCCATGTCCCTTTTCTCCTCGAGAGAGCTCCCCTCTTTGCTATCAATATTACCAGCAGTGGTTGAAGAGTACACCTCTTCTTCGTAAATAATAAATCACTCTCGAGGCCCGCTGCTATCTAAACTTTTGAGCCTTTTCTTTTCAACGTTGCATGCCTAAGAACTGTGCTTTTTCCATTGCGATGCGTACACTCTGCACATAAAAACACCACTCCCACACATGACGTCAAACCGATTTAACAGAGAATGATGACGTCACGGGGCTTTTCGCGAAACTAAACAAAAAGGAACGTTGAGTCGTGGCCAAACTGATTTAAAACAAATATTAATAAAACATTTTTGTACGATGTGAACTGTATGACTGTATTCATTTTAGCAAATAATACGTTTTCTTTACCCTCGTTCAAGTAGCTCTTTAACTCTCACCAAGTTACTGCACACGCCCGATAATAATGAAGGCGCCCTTGAAAGCTTTTGTTCGTGATGTGACGGTCAACGCGCACGCATGTAGTAACTATGTTAGAGTTCATGTTTCCATATCCAGCCACAAGCAGACTACGATCACGACGACAGTGCCACTTTAATTAACTTTAGAAAGACAAACGAAATGAAGTGTGCGCAATGCATTTTGAGACAAGTCAATCAACTTCTTCTCTTTGTTATTCCTTTGAATGAGTGCGCCATTACATTAAAGGGAAATTGTTGCACGGCATGGAAGTTTTAGTGGGGGTATGTATAATGTCCTCAACGTCTGTGCATGCATAGTGTAGCCACTCTAACTTAAACTGCCGTCATGTTAGGGCATGCAAAGAGGAGGCTTTGCACTTTGCACTGACCTCACTCAGAAGTGAGGTCAGTTTTGATATTAATTTTTGATTATAAAAGTTGAAGTCCGTTTTAAAACTGATAAATTTTGCATAGGGTGGAAAATGGAATAGATCCGATTCGCTCCGATGACGAAGTACAGTTTGAATAAAATTGTTTCACGTCGTGCACTTGGACACGATGTCCTTGGACACGATGTCCAGTGGATTGTAACTACGTACTTAGTGAGATGTAGTCTTGATAAGGGGCGCCCGTTTAGTTAGTTAACCTTCGGCCCGTTGTCGCCGCTATCGCAATACGAACTACCGGAGAAGAGAATTCTGTATCAAACAAACAGCTGAATCAAGACCTGGTGCTATATAATAGCACCATGATCAGAACAAGCCAATTCATAGACTCGTCCGGTCCCTCCGAACCAGTCGATGTTGCGCCATCTAGTCTTGAGTCTTGAGTGGTAATACCCTAATATCCTAATTCAGCTATTCAGCTATACTAGGATGGTGCAGAAGTGACGTCACAGGCAAAGAGCATAAGAAATAAACGTGAAGAATAAGTGGCCACTAGACAAAAAGAACGACGACAACAACGGCCGATTAACTTAGGGTACGTAAACATTTGATGTGATGAACTAGAGGGGACGTGAGCCAACAGGTAGCCCCATCCCTCTGATAGCTGGTAGGGCAGTTTCTTGGAAATTTGCTATGGAAGATGACATCACAGCGGCTTCTCTTAGCTGGTTCCATAGTCGGATGGATCGTGGATAGAAAGAGATTTGTATGGGTCTATGGATGCGTCTGGTGAACTTTAATTGATGTTTTCTCCTAGAAGTGGTGCTGGTTGGGTGGGAACTGTATGTTTACCAGTCCATGGTGAATCTTATAAAACATGGTTAGTTGTGAGACCAGGCGTCTAGAGTTGCTTCAAGCACAGGGTGCATGTGAATCAAGCTAGACATCATTATGACGTTCTCCTAAAGCCGCTAAGCGGCTGAAGTGCAGTCTAACGGCGACTAATACACAAACCAGCGCTGTCAATCAAGACTAGACAGGTGCGATGATCACAAAATATTGTTGTGTTGTTGATTGAGAACCGGAGCATATTGTGAGTAATAAGCTCTTGAATGGCGATATGATCATATTGTTGTTTTGAAGAATTGACTTTGTTGCACTGGCAACAACATGGTGTGACTTCTTGACAATGACGTATTACAAAAAGTACATGTTGGTATTGAACAACGAATAGCTGTCACATTTGCACTGTCTAAGTTAATGAGCAAATATCCACATTCATTGTTACTTCAACTGCTACTTCGCGACGAATTAGACCCTTCGGAAAAAGCTACACAATGGGCAGCCTCGGACTGTATGTAGTGTTTTTAATGATGTTATCGTCCAAGTATGGAAATGCATCCAAATCGTCTTCAAGTGAATATTGTGTTCAAATAGACGTCGCTTTATCAGGACCACATGACGGTTTAAACGTCACCAAGACGCAGAAATTATGCCATGTTGCCTGCAAAAACTCCGGCTGGTGTAAATCTTCAAACTACGAGATGGCATCAGGGCAGTGTCAGCTCATCAAGGCTTCACACTATGGGGGCCCTAGAGTCTTGGTGCCAAGAAAAGGCTGGGTTTACTCCTACAACCAGAAGGTAGGTGAACTCGAATGTTGACCAACTAATGTATATGTTTTCCTAATCAATCTCAGCAAAAGTAAATTCAGTTTAATTCATGCATGTTTAATTCATTCAAAGTAGGGTTTCTTTTTAGCTGCTATTGCAATCAATTTCGTTTTCGTGCACACATAAATTATTTTCGTTCTTCTCATTCAGGTTGGTTTCAGGCATTCTATCTCATTGATAGACATTCAAGACTACATTTTCACATTTCTTCAGTTGAATTTCTACTGCCTATTTACAATACTGATGAAATTGACTGATTGACCAGCCTCTCTCTGTTGACTTTTGCAATATTGAATTATCTTTGCGACCTAATTTGAATGGTCTTATTTGACTATGTGATCGCCAAAATGATGAAATTAAATTTCTCCTCATTTTTGGATTCTGATCAAACGGAGCGTTCCTTTCTAAACAAAATTGAATAGATTGTTGATGAAATTGGCCGGGAAAACCTATATATTGAAAAGGACTTTTTTACGTTCGCAAGTTCAAACCATAATTAAGGGTTTAATTTGGCCTCATAGCCAAAACGCCTAATGTTTTCGTCGAGATTTTTATTCAGGGGTTTTGGCCCTATAACCGAAACGCCTATTGTTTTCGTACAGATTTTGTTGTTTAGCTGTTCCGACATAGAGGTCGGAACAGCTATTGTTTTCGTCAAAATTTGTATTTGTTTTTATTAGCTGTTCCGTTATCCGGTCGGAACAGCTATTGTTTTCGTCAAGATTTGTATTTGTTTTATTATTATTATTATTATCCGTCAAAACCCCATAAGATTTGTACACGCATTTTGTTCACTCTTAAAGTCATACTTGGCTTAATATGAAAGATTGAGATCATACATATATTAAATGAAAGCTTAGGTCATGAAGGTATCGTAACAAATAATCATCTTAACATAATTAATTAATTTACTAGGTTATAATGACATAAATATTTAATTACCCAATCTTGAGACCACCATTTCTCAAAAAGTACACGTCCGATCATCAAAATTTTTCGATTATACTTGTGGGATACATTAGTGTTTGGTGGCCTAAAGTGCCGGACAACGTCACCGAGACATCATTTATTACGCGTTTTGTACGTGTGTACAAAACCATGGCTCTAAAAGGGTAAGTGTTTAATTGTAAAAAAAAACACACAACTTTTTAAAATAAGTTTAATTTTAGTTTCCTATAATACACAAATCAATTTAAAAACACAAAAGCTTTTACTAAGAGTTACTCGGGGCTGTTATGCTCTTCCCTGCCCGTTTAGTGACACACATTTTTGGTCTAGCGCCTTGTCGTGTTTCTCAGAGTTTTCGATACAGACGTTTTTCTAAAGTTTATTATCGTCGAACCGCTGCCTGAACAAGTGCCATTCTTTTCCACTTTTTGAAACTTCTTGTTGAGTTTACCTACCTGCAGAAGCACACACTGGTGAGTTTAGGATTCTATTTACAGTTGTGCTATACGGATTATTGTTCATAATTTGTTGTGTAATCACTCAGTGTGTTTTCCTGCCAGAACTTTATGCCTGACCAATTATTTTGCTCTGATTCACGAAAACTTCCCTTATTTTGTGCGTTGGAATTTCTTTAAATGTCGAGGCCTTTATGCTCAGTAATGTTTACTACCCGAGTGAAAGTTATCGTTGTCTATTTTTATGTTTGTTTAACTACAGAGTAAGTGTGTAACATTGTGAACTAAAACCTTAGTTATTGTGTGTAAACGAGGCCTGCCGAAAGACATTCACTCGCCATTTTAATTTTTTGTTACCATATTTAAGCATTGTTGTTTGTTTTTTAAAGGTTGCTGAATTGACCTTTCCAGACGAGAAAAACAGTGTTTTTCAGGTTGAGGACATCTCGAGCTATAGCGAGGACAGTTATTTAATTCCAAGTTTATTATTTAAAAAATCATATCTTCGTAACCACATAACCTAAAGTTATAATCTTTGTGCCGTCTTTTAGCTTATTACACTTTTGACATTTTATTTAAAATATGACCTGACTTTGATACTTCCTTCTGGTTCAAACAGGAAGCTCAAAAAATTATATCTCTTGAACGCACGTCTTCAAGTCATAATCTTTGTGCCGTCTTGTAGATTATGACACATTTGTCATTTTATTCAAAGTATGACCCCACTTATGACCTTTCCTTCCGGTTTTAACAGGATGTTCAAATACAAAATATTTATACAGAGTTCATCTAGGTTTTTTGACCAAACTTATACTTAATTTGGATTCCACGTGTAATTTTCATTATGGAATCATAATATCATATCTTTTTAATCCAGCGACCGAAACCCCTCTGTGTTCGGTTTTACGAACACTTGATTTCTAGTTATCAACAAAACTCATGGACCTTGGTTTGAAATAAATCTACACGGAAATTTTGTTTTTATGCGTAAATGCAAGTGTAGTGTATAAAGACTGTAGTGGTCTTTTTGTAGAACATTATGTCATTGTTTTACGCGAGATGTCGGGGTACGAGAACTCGTTTGTTGGTTTTGTTTTACACGTAAATATAACCTGAGAATAGACGTAAAGTTATCACTGTTTCCATTTTCATTTATTTGATATTACAACGTCGTGCGAAGACAACAGCCAGTGTCAGAGGGGATTTTTGTCCCCCGGTGTGTGTGGGCTGAAAGAAGTTAATTCAAAAGAGGAAGAAATGTCAGACGAAATCTTCACACAATTCTCCGTATGGGGGGGGGGGGGTGACAAAATCTCCGGGGGGGGGCAGAATATCCAGCCGCACCCGTGCTGCTTTTTTAGAAAATCGCAAACGGGTACAGTCGAAATTAATGACTGTACAAAATCATGTGAATACAGAATGTAGGCAAACCATTTGATAAACGTATAATAAGTAAAACCCAACACAAATTTGTTTGTATAACTTTCATGTTCGGTTATTTTCCCTTTATGTTTCAGGACGATCTGTATGGTGCTGGTACCTGGTGCTTGGACACGATCAAAAAAGGTAACTTAAAATCTTGCAGAGTGCCATCGAGCACTTTTCAAGTTTCCGTTTTTAATTAAAAAGTCAGTACTCCGCCATTTATTTTTTTTTATCCCCAAAATGTCCAAGTTCCCCAAATACACCTAGCCAAATAGCACGAAAAATGTCGTTGTTTATTTTCACTGGCAAAAATTCCATCAATAACCAGCTCTCCCGGAATTCCCATAGGAATTGTACATCAATAACTTAGCATTGGGGCTATTATAGCCACTACTGGATGAAATGAACCATTTGGTTTTCAGGTGGCTTCTTCTCTATAGACTTGTACAGGGACTGCACCCTGCAGTGCCCCGGTTGTTTATATAGATAGAGTATGTTAGTGTTGCAAAGATTAGAATGGGAAGATGTAAGAGTTTATGATACTCTCGCTGAGTTGTGTAAACAAAGGGTTTTATTCCAACTAATGGTTGATTGACTAAAGAGACACATGTAGGCTGATCTAAACAAAATTGCTTCAATTTATTTTGTTTAGTCAAAAGGGTTTTTACCTAATGGTTTGGGTGATTTAAAATTGATAGCGTCCTCCACAAAAACGTAGTACACGCTTAAGTCAAAAAGACACTTGAAAAGCGCCTGATGGGCGCAGAGTGTATAGTTATTCGTTTTGATGGGGTCCCGGATTGTTTTAAACAAGTTTTAAATACAGTAAATTGACTTGTCAATAATTACGAACCGGATTGACCGTCTCAAGATCAATCAAGACTTGAATCTTAAAATAGTAATCTTGAAAAATATTAGAAATTAGCCACCAAATACCCAAACAGGCCTTATAACAAGTGAGCGTAATTTTCAAGGGATTACAACAAACATTTGAATGCTATCCAACATAAGACGAATAGGGTGTACTACGGGAGACAATATCTAGCTTTTCCCGCCCAATTTTAACAAATACTCGTTCAGTTCAAACCTAATCCACTCAATTATTTTTAAAAACAAATGCTCCGTTGCATCAGCCTTCAACAGTCAAAACCAAGTGTTCAATTTCCCCAGTTTAGCATTCATTGGTCAATAAATAAGATCATTCAAATTCATTCAGACGCAAAGATCATTAAATTTCGACTTAAGAATGGTGGAAATGTTGTAATGAAACAGAATGACTGAAACGAACCCGAATGAGAAGCACGACATCATTAATTGTGCACGAAAAAGAAATTGAATACAGTAGTAGCAACGTTGCTATTTTGACCGAATTAGGCAAACATGCGTGAACTTAATACGTTTTAATGAAATTTAATTAATTGTTGTTGAAACTAATTGGGATAGCCTATGGGCTTCTCTTGCCATTTTGTTTTACTTTTAACTTCAATTTACATTTTTTGAGAATTCTATGTTAAAAAAGGTTCTTTCTGCTGGCTTTTAAGAAATTTAATGATCTTTGCGTCTGAATGAATTTGAATGATCTTATTTGACCAAAGAATGCTAAACTGGGGAAATTGGAACACTCGTTTTGACTGTCTTTTGTGATGACAGTTTTTAAAAATTTTCCTTTTCCCAGTCGGCTTCTGCCTGTACATTGTTTTGCCCAAAGAATAACAAAAACCTCTAAAAACAACACATCTTCTTTCTCTTGTAACATTCTTACAATGTATGTTGCAGGTTATCCGATCATCAAAACCGCGGAAGAGTGTCCGGTAGGTGACCTCACGCGGGCTCAAGAGCTTTGCAGTGAACATCATCTGCAGGTGTGTTCATTGGGTCAGTTGAAAGATGCCTACGATGCTGGCTATCGTGACAACCAATGGTGCTTTTACGATACACCTTCTCGTGATGCAAGGGTTGAGTCGTGTTGGCAATATTACTACGCAGATGAGGAGTGCTACTACATAGTTAATGGAGACCTCGAAAAGAGTCTGATACCGAATACTCCAAGACCCTATGACAAGTCGAATGTTTTTTGTTGTCCTTGTAACAATTAACTCGAACCAGAGGTTTATCCGATCACTACAGTGTGGCTGACTCTCTTGGCTCTTAAATCAGACTCTGACTTAAGCCGAGTCACATTCGTGATTACTCTGACTAGACTCAGAATGGACCTTATGCATTGACGTTATCACGCCGCCATCTTAGAGGTAAAAAGATGACGTAACAATGGAAAACACACATCTTTGTACGCGCTGCGCACAGAATCGGTTAATGAGTAACCTTCTTTTGACCTCTAGCGGAGGGCGCCCTACTCAAAATACGTCACGTGCGTAAGGTCTATGGAAAATGATGGACTCGAGGAATGATGACTCGAATACAACTCTGCTGCGTTACGGAGAGACAGCCATTAAAATAAGCGACAGTATGTACTGTGCGTAATTTAAAATTTATTTTAGAGTAGGCCCACTGGTTGTGAACAGTCCGTTTCTGATGCGGCACCCAATGATCTGACAACCCCTGTTCAAATAAACCCCATGTGATCTATACGCTAGGTGTAAGGATTAGGAAACTACATTAAGGCAAACCGATACAAATAATAGTCCCATTCCTTACTTGATCAGCATTTTGAATGTGGAAATTTGTTCTGCTATATGTGTTAATGCTATATGTGTGATTTTGATAATGATGTACATTTTTACTGCTTGTTCATCTGTATGTAATTCAGCCTGTTAGGCTGATTTATAAAGCAGATTTTAATAAACCGATAATAAAAATAACATAAGGGTGTCGGACTATAGGTGACAGGTAGTGACGCACTTAGAAGTTACCTCATTTTATGGAAGGCGGGGGGGGGGGGCAGACGGGAATTAACTTTTATAATACAGAGGGGAGTAAGATTACTGCGTGGGGTGACCGTTCCTATGGATACAATTTAAGAGTCTCTGTTCGTTTTCTCTTCTTGTTAGTTAAACAAAATCCTAAATAAATCGGCAGTCCATTTCGTTTGGGGTTTGGATAGTGCCCGACTGGTGGGATTGCACCCTATTGGTTAAAAGATGAGACTAGATGTAACGTACTGGATATTATTAGCACAACGAAAGCAAGGGCGGGGAGGCCAGATGGGCAAACATGGGCGGCGTTGGGCGGCAATGGTGTTCAATTTCACCCTTTTTCCGAATGGAAAGAGAAGAAATATTTAACATAACTTAACAAAATATGTGAAAACGTAGTAATAGTGTTAGTATCGATTAAGAATGCGACTTTTATGTACATTTCAGCTCTGTCGTTGTGAAAAGAGTGCCTAGATAGCTGACCTGTTCAAAATGCCATGGAAAAAAGCTTACTAGTAAATTATTCTTGAAGTTATAAACAATTGACATTGTTTTATCAGTAACTTTTTTCTTCTTCATACAACCGCTACTTTAGGCCATCCAGCCGTAGAACAGACATACTGCTTAAAACGACTGGATGCATACCGTCAGTAAATCTCACTGCTACGTTCAATTGAGACTTTACATCATTGGTGTTGTAGTTTGTGTGAAATGGCTACCTCAGTGAACATGTTGTTAGTGGGAATTATATTTAAACTTGCTTATAATGTGTTTTTAAAATCTATAATCGTAATTTATGTATTTTTACACAAATTTTTGTGTGAATATCGATCAAAAAAATTAGGCACCGACCTCAAGGTTTTGAAAAATTAGCTACTCCTTTGCCGTTGACGGTATGCGTCAAAATGACAATACTTTGACGTCATCTGTGGGATGTTGCGTTGTTACTGCAACAGAGCGGCTATACAAAACGAAACTCCCACAAATGACGTAACACGAGTGACGACGTCACAGGCCTCTTCGCGAATCTTTCTGAAAAGCAACCAAGAATGGATTTCAAAATAAT
Source organism: Pycnopodia helianthoides (assembly GCA_032158295.1). Lineage (NCBI taxonomy): Eukaryota > Metazoa > Echinodermata > Asteroidea > Forcipulatida > Asteriidae > Pycnopodia > Pycnopodia helianthoides. The sequence goes on along the minus strand of CM063248.1, from coordinate 1,221,306 downwards.
TGTTTTGCTAAAATTAAAATTTGTTTACCCTCATGTGAACTCATTTTCCTTATTCATTGAACACATTTTAAAATAAAATTCAGCAAAAATCTCTTAATTGTTGCCGTTTTTGTTCAAGCTGGTCTTTAATTACAATGATACATTTTCATGATTTTATCAAATGTACTTCAAGATTACTTAATAACTTCTAACGTCGAGACCACACCGGCATTTTTCAAAGCGAACACTCCCCAAATAAGATTTACACATAGTGGTGCCCGTTATAGATGTAGTTACTTTCTACAGACCGTGCAAGTCTCGCGCGCATTCGAACATTTTTGGGACCACTTTGGTCCCACGTACATTGCATCAGCGCGTATAGGAAAGAAACTCGCGCACTTTAAGGGGTTCCAATGTTCGAATACGCGCGAGACTTGCACAGTCTATTGTCCGCACCATTAAAAGCTTTCCAACATCACTTAATTACCAAAGTACGGTTGAATGCTCAAATATTTATCGACGGTTTGAATCATTTATAAGGTAAAGGTGTGTTCGATTCGCCATGATCCTCGATGACTCGGGTCACATTACTAGTAAGCCCTAGTGAGCTCCGATAAAGCTTAAAGGAAAGGTCACAATTATTTTTATTTTCGTCAATGCAATGTTGATTTATAAACAAAATTACTCATATGTATATATATAATTTATTTCAACACTTTTATACAGGATAAAAATATCAGCAGAGGCTGTTTTACATCAATGCACAGGAAGTCAAACAATTACGACGGACTAGAAAACGGAAAAGACAACAGAACAAAAAATTACAACAAAAAAGAAAACTACTGAAAGAACAGTTTCTATTATAAACTTAAAAAAAATTCGATGGAGGAGGAATTTTGGATAGAAGAAGGAATATTATTCCCAAAACAACATTGGGTTGAGGGACAAGAACATTAAGAGAGTCTGTATTTCTGGTATTAATACTATGCCTGTCGAAGTACATTTCTAAGTCGTAACAAAGTCTACTTGGAGCAAGCCCGTGAACACACTTCTAAAATTGACAGGTTAAATGAAAATTTCTTCTTTGCCAAGATACACTCTAAAAACAAAAGTGCTAAATACTGGGTGCTAAGCAAGTGTGTGCACCTGAAGTGCACAAAGCAGCACCAATAGTGTTACAATTTCTCCCACAAAGTAGACGTGCTGAAAAGTACGTGCTGAATATGATTGTTGAATAGTGAGGCTTCCTTGACTGCACCTGAGGTGTTAAATTAACACTTTGTATACTGAAATGGCAATACCAATTAGCACCTATCTTCGGTGTTATGCAAGACTGTTTTTGATTGGTCAATTGATGTGAGGTGATCACGCAGACTTTCGCCCGCCGCCATGTTGATGCATATGCCCTCTGTGTAACTTTACACGATCGTTCAGCAAATTTGACAAGGTAAGCAAACAATAAATTGATTATTATACCCAAGATGGTTTTATTATCATGCATGGATCACACTGAAGTTACACTTGCGTTTGTTGATGACAATATTTTAAACGATTTCGTCTAGTGAAAAGGCCCGTTCTGATTCAACATTGTTCATGAATCATGTGCGTCGATTGCATGGGCATGCAGCATGCATGCATGGAGGCCATGGCTTGCGTGTCGTTAAACCTACAGGTCGAACGTATAGTCCACGTACGATCCAGCCCCATTCAACGTGCAGTAAAATCCTTCATTATGGGCCTGTGAATTTATATAACAAGTAGGATTTGATGAGTCGTAATCTGCATTTTATATTGCAATATAACCAATAAGCACAGGAGGCATACCCTAGATATCTTTTATTAAACTCCTAGCTTTAGTGATTTTCCATAGATTAAAAGGTCTAAATTGTTTTTAACAGGTCACCACATTGCTTGAGGAAGTGCTGAGCAGTAATACCACAAAGCAGCCCACTCTCATTGCCTTTGTCGCCAAACCACAGATACATCAGATCGTTTTGAAGATAAAGAACTACCGCTTCCCCCTTCCATCATCGAACATCACATCAGCTGTGGATATACTCTTCAAGAGCCACTGCACCTTCAACTTTGAATATTCTGCTCAACTACCCAACTTCTTTGGCTACCTGCAAACTCAGATATACGGACTGAAATATTCAGGCAAGGTGCCACCACGAGTCATTGAATTTATAGCCAGGGCACTCAAGGTACTGTGAGTGCTTATCACATGGAGAGTTTGAAGCATTGTTAGTATCTTGTTCCTTTAGATTGGTGTTTTTTATACATTTGAAGTTTTCGGATTTCAAAACAAGGAATCTGAGTGTTAACTTCTAATAAGAGTGAAGTTGGTTTGAGGTGATTTATTGCTGTATTATGTTGATAGAAGGCAATTAATCATTCTGTATTTCAGATACACATTTTAAATCATTCTCTTAATTCAAAATAGGCAAGTGTTTTTTGTACAACTTTTGAAACTTTAACCAGGAAACGAAACCTAAATTTAACATAAAGGTTCCCAGCCTTTTTTTAAGCCTACAATTCTGATGGCAGAAATCTAAATTTAGGACTTGAGACATCAGTTTGAGAGTAAATTGTGTGGCATATACCTAATACTACTTTTAATTGCGGTGCTTTTGTTAATTTATACCTGAACTTTGGGGCATTGTATTCATGAAAAAAAGGATAATGATATACTGGTTTTTTTGGACGGAAGGAAACAGTCTCTTAATATTATAAATACAATTTTCAATTAGGCTAGACAAAAAAATAGTTGTGTTTGCTATTGCCACACACCCTTTCACAAAGAAATCATGTAAATCTTTGTTATAAAAAACCCAGAAATAGTACCCATGTTCTTTCAAACGTAATAGGAAACACAGCTGTTTTGTTTGGCCTTACAACAAAAATTAATGTGTTTTTTAATGCTGGATTTCCACACTGTTTGGGCCTACTTGATAGTCATTGATATATTGTTGGAGTGTGTAAAGAGTCAAGTTGATTTGATGTGATGAAAACTTATGCTGTATAATTTTGGTAGGGTTTTAACCTGTTCTGTGTCAACCTTCAGTTAGAAAATCTCAGGGGCAGATACAGAGGCAAGATATTGGGGGTCAAACACCTCCCTTAATCTAGGCCATTATGTTTTAGTTTATGCTAACAGTCTTATTTACAAGCTGATTTCATGTGTCTGTTTTGGGGAGTTTTTTTGGTCTTGTTTATTATGCTGGGGTGGTCTTTTGGCTTTTGCACTGAAATAATCAGACCAGGGTCACTGCAGAAACTTGTTAGTGGTAAGAAACAAAATTTGAAACAAATCTGTAAAGCCTGAACACCCCCCCTCTGTAAAAATTAATGGATCTTATAATATTTAGAGAAGTTTATATATTTGTACGTTTATGTATTGCAACTGAACTTCTCAAATTTAATATGTTCTCATGTTTCTGATAATAAAATTTTACATAAACATGTACATGTAACTCAGTTGAGTACATTATTTTGTGTCCTAGAGTTGCTGAAAATAGCACCTAAAGTGCTCTAGTTTAGCTCTTATGGGTGCAGCACCTCAATGGCCGTAGCACCTAAAGTGCTCTAGTTTAGCTCTTATGGGTGCAGCACCTCAATGGCAGTAGCACCTAAAGTGCTCTAGTTTAGCTCTTATGGGTGCAGCACCTCAATGACAGTAGCACCTAAAGTGCTCTAGTTTAGCTCTTATGGGTGCAGCACCTCAATGACAGTAGCACCTAAAGTGCTCTAGTTTAGCTCTTATGGGTGCAGCACCTCAATGACAGTAGCACCTAAAGTGCTCTAGTTTAGCTCTTATGGGTGCAGCACCTCAATGACAGTAGCACCTAAAGTGCTCTAGTTTAGCTCTTATGGGTGCAGCACCTCAATGACAGTAGCACCTAAAGTGCTCTAGTTTAGCTCTTATGGGTGAAGCACCTCAATGACAGTAGCACCTAAAGTGCTCTAGTTTAGCTCTTATGGGTGCAGCACCTCAATGACAGTAGCACCTAAAGTGCTCTAGTTTAGCTCTTTCTGAGTGCTACTATTGTAGCACGCATGCTCGTGCTAAACCAGCACTCCAAGTGCAGTCACTATACAAGCTCTTAAAAGTGCTAAATATTGAATCTTTAAGTGTTAGAATTAGCACTTCAATTTTTAGAGTGTAGATGATTACAACTTTTAGGAATGCCGGTGCCTCGACCTCACGTGTGTTTTCCGATGCAAACATCCAGATCAAAGGTTGTTGAAGCTCTAATAAAAAGATACCGCTTTTGTGCACGTGTTAGTTCACGATGGACGTATACGTATACGATAGTTGTCCTGTACGTACATCTTGGGTCATGACATCTGTTGTCACTGGTTTTGGCTCTGATGCCCCTCCAAAAATGATTCCGTAGATTTTTTGATTTTCTAATGGAGGGCCCTTTGCAAAAAAGGCTCTTTCCTCTTAAAGATTCAAGACCCTTTTTAAAATGTTCATATAACCCCATAAAGAGATAATTGCCATTTGATTGGTGGAAAACGCTTCACGTGTCATCCTTTATTTTCATTTCACCCCGTGAATAAGCCAATTTGTTGTGCTCTTTCAAGCTGCTCAACAGCGAGCGCCTTCAGTGGTACGATAACAAGCACAAGAGGCTTCTCCTTCCTGGTGTCACCTTGATCGGGGTTTCCGTGCAGTTCATTCAAATAGTCTCTAACGATAGTAGCTGCTTGAAAAATAGCACTTTTCCAAAATCCAGTGGGTAAATATACAACTAAATAGTGACCTTCCACAAAATTATGAATTGTGGTGGTTTGATGACTTTTAAACTCTTCAAGGGCAAGTTTAATTCTCGCAAATTCTAACGCCGGTTCAAAACTCACAGTACTTCTCAAAGCTATTACCTCGAGGCATACTAACATCACCAACGTCTAGGTACCGTACACAATATCTGTCGCTAAACGCCTCAATATACATTATGCAAATTAGCCTCGTTTTGATCTGCCTGTTTTTTTCCGGGCAGCAAATCCAAAATCATCAAGACGCTGTTTCGATCCAGATCCTTCTGAGTCAGCCTCCCAAACAGCTACTATTACATAGACGTAGACCGCGTGTGTAGACGTGACAATAGTAAGGGGATAATAACTAGGGGTACACACATGTACTAAAACCCTCGTAAAACAACACGGTAATTAATGGTCTGGCTCTCCCTAGCCCTCTAACAAGCACCCAAGCTCACGTCTAGACCGGCACGCTGGGGGGAGTTCCTGCCCCTGGGGTTTGTCTCTCTGGCCCCCACGAGACACGGCAGCGGCTGTACGGGACATGCCCCAAGGTTTAACCGCTATCTCCCACGCTGGTGCGCCGTAAAACACGCTTCCGTTGCATGTAACTCTCTGAATGCGGAGCTTACGTTCGGTTTGTCATCGTTATTTGCAACTTGTATCCATAATCTGAATGCATAGTCTTTTTTGTCAAATACTCATGAATAATTGCAACAATTTTTTTTTTAAAATTTGGTTCAGTAATTTACTTTTATACGGCTGGAAGGAAAACTTACTTCGAAGATCACGTTTTTTTCCTCACCGCATTTTAGTTCAGATAAATCACGTCACCTTTTTTTTTTGAAAAGCTCGAAAACGGTAAAATTTGATGGTTTCTTTTATGAACCTTTTTTTCCATTTCGGGAAAACCTTTGGAGTCATGTTTTCGTCTATTTTGTAGCCAAATTAGCCCAAACGAAGCCCGTGTGTCCCTTTAACTGCCGACTTGATGCAAGCTAGAGAGCCGGGGTTTTGTACACTGTGGCATGCAGTTGTGGTCTCTGTTTCAGTTGAAATTTGCAGTGTTTATACAACGCAGGTTACCACAATGACAACCGGGGCTGATCGACGTCAAAGGACGAATGGCTCGATTTACTTCATGTGGCGAAAATGATTGGGAAATGTTATTACGAGAATGCACGAGAACACATTACCCCTTATGAATCAACAGTGTGAGCTTGGTACTGCTGCTGGGCTGAGAAAAGGTCAGTATGTAAACAACGTTGTTGATCAACCCGGCGGAGTCACAGAGGGCGCTTTATGTCAAACCATACGAACAACTAAAAATCATCAGTTAAAAAGCAAAATGTATAATTATACTGAAGTGGGTTTGCTGCAAAAATGAAGAAGTTTAATTTTTTCCTTATACAGGTTACCCAATCCTCGGAACCCACCAAACATACCCAAGCACTGACTTGACACAAGCTAGAGACCGGTGTTCACAGTGTGGTAGGCAGTTGTGTTCCCTGGTTCAGATGCTTATCATGCAGTAACCGTGACACCTGCTGGGGTTTGGTCAGTATAGTTAAACTTGTGATGCGTGTGGCACACAACCACATCTATCGCGTGTTTATAGAAAGTGCTTAGCAATCCTGAAGCAAATATCATACTACTCTATAAGTGCTTATGAAAATGAACCCGTATACTGCTGTCATACTGTACGAAGAGGCAATTCGAAGCTAAACCAGTTTGAACGAAAACGGCAAGAAGTCATCTTTGCTGAAATTCATTTTAAATGTTTTCAATCGATAAGGCAATTGAGTTCAAACATATTGCAATTTCCGAAACTTTGAGTTTTGTACCGAATTTTGATCGATAATTACGAAAAGTCCAGAAATGTAAAAATATCAAATTATTATTAAATTATGCAAAAACACCATAAATTTTTTAAATAGCATTCACATAAGCAACTTTTTGCTTTATTAGCTGTTTAATGGCAAGAGTTACATTTCCGTTTATAAGAATTCCTCCCGACTCCTATCAAAGTTTTAAAGGGAAGGTATACGAAAGGTAACCACTCTAAAAATGAATGGCAATAACAACAGACATAGGACAGAAGTACAGCAACTTTCGATGGTATTAAGCATTTTGAGAAATATTTTAATTCAAAATAATGTGGATATCGGTGGAAAAAGATGTCAGTTTTTATCCCCCCTAATTTGAATCTGAGAAACGTTCTCAGATTGTGTATTCCTATTTAGGATTATTATTTATGCGTGGAGATATTCGCTGCGGATTTTGGTAATATTTCAAAAACGCGACCGATCTTTCCATTCGTAAAGAGCCACAGTAGAAACTTTACCTACCCGGGTGTGGATCCAGGAGGGATTAAAAAACAAAAAATTACCCCCAAAACCAAACAACAACAACAATAACAATAACAACAACAACAACAACAACAACAACAACAACAACAACAACAACAACAACAACAACAACAACAACAACAACAACAACAACAACAACAACAACAACAGCAGCAGCAGCAGCAGCAGCAGCAGCAGCAGCAGCAGCAGCAGCAGCAGCAGCAGCAGCAGCAGCAGCAGCAGCAGCAGCAGCAGCAGCAGCAGCAGCAGCAGCAGCAGCAGCAGCAGCAGCAGCAGCAGCAGCAGCAGCAGCAGCAGCAGCAGCAGCAGCAGCAGCAGCAGCAGCAGCAGCAGCCAGCAGCAGCAGCAGCAGCAGCAGCAGCAGCAGCAGCAGCAGCAGCAGCAGCAGCACAGCAGCAATAAACAGACGACAAAGTTACTGGCTCGCGAAATGAAGGGAATAACGTAATGTGCATTATGTGATGCCTAGGGCTATATTTGTGATGAAGTATTAAGTTTAAAGCTTGCAAAAACAATGAAACATAAAAAAAAAATCGTTAAGAGCAGTGAGAGTTCCAGACCCTTGGATCAACACCTTGATCAGCCGCTGCTTGCCGTATCGATTCTTTTGGAGCTCTAAAAAAACACTTTAGGTTCATAAATAAATTTGCTCTATAAATAATTATTGTATTGATTTTTTGAGCGATTAGCTTTATGCCTTGAGCTATAATAATCTGGTAAGGTCCATCGATTTACAATGACCGTGGTTTGCGGTAATATATAGGGTGGGTCGTTATTGCTTGTAAACGTAATTTGAACCATGCGACATCTTGGGTCCGATTTTAACTAGCGCTGTTTTTTTTTAGCTTCAATTTTAATTGTGACACATTGTAGTGCCGTGTGTTGTTGAAGGCATGTTTTAAGAACAAACCGAGCTTGTGTTTAAAGTGCAGCTTACTGCTGATAAATGTTTAACAGTTGCTCAGCAATTTCAGTGTCGTTTGGCTGTGGCAAGGGACTCTACACTTGCTGGCTTTTGTATAAATGCCTTGTCTTCAATCTCGCTGTTTTTAAAAGTTTATTTTCACGATTTTGTCTTTTTGAGCATAGATTATCATAAATAAAACACTTGTAACATTTGTGGTAATTTCAGGTAAGCTGAAAGATGATTTGTATCGTCTTATTGATGGGCTGTTGTTTCGTCTACCTTGAGGCGGCAAATTCACGCCAAGACGCGACCAACGACACCCTATCTCATTCCCTAGCCTTCGGTAGCACGACCGACGTTGTCCTCTGTGGGCACGGGTACCGCAACGAGACGGGCATTTCGGCAATCCGCTGCAGCAGTTTGTGTCTATCAGATACTCGCTGTTACTCGTTCAACTACTGGAAGCGGGCAATGAGTTGTGAGCTGAACGAAGCAGCAGCCGCTCAATTCCCGGAGGCATTGGCATCAAGGAACGGTGGCCGCTATTATGGAAGTGAGAAGGTAAGTACCCATTTTCACCTGAGTCATTACAAGTTGATCCATGGAAGTAGCATCACTACTATGAGGCACCAAGTGTAAATGTATTATTTAACGCTATTATTGACAAATAATTCATTTTATATAATTGTTGGAATGCTTTAATTTCATTATTTACAAATACAATCGACGGGAAACTTGTATATGTAAATAATCAATTTTGCACCCACAATTATATAAAGATATACAATTGTCGGAAAGTTTTTATTGTGTGAATATTATATGATTATATGGATCATTATAATTAAAAAATTTGTAGGGTAGATGGCCTTAGCTTTCGATCCAAACCGGACCTTCGTCAGAGGCATAAACAAGCACAAACGAAAACATATCCATTTATATAATAAATAATGACGACTGACAAGCTTTATATGTAAATATTTATACAGGGCCTATGTATAATAGCCTATATAATTGATGGACAACTATCATTATGTTTTTTTTTTTTATAAATATTGATTGGCGATAATTTCCCTCATTTTTCTGGATACCTTCCCATTATTCTCTGCTCTTTTTGCTATAATGGATATGTTTTCGTTCGTGCTTGATATGCTTCTGACGAAGGTCCAGTTTGGATCCACAGCTAAGGCCATCTCCCCTACTAGTTATATATGTATAAATGTATACATATTCTGAGTCAGAACAAGACTGTGGAGAGAAGGGGTTGTTAGAAAAAGAACGGGTTGATTTAAAAAAAAAAATATTGAGAGAAAAAAGGGTAAAAATAAGCCAGCGGAGAGAACAGGTTATTTACAGTAACTGTATTTTATATTACATCAACAAATAAACAAGCAGAATTGAAAGAGGGGGTGATGGGCAGTTATTTAACGCCAGTGTTTATCTTACGTCTAAAGGGTTGGACTGTCTTGACTAGGTGAATCTAGTGTGAGTTTAGTGTAAGTTTAACATCTTTGATGCTGTGATTAGGGCTGTTTAAGTGGATGGAGACGGGGTTTGGCTTCTTGGTCTTTATGGAAGACACATGGTTCGCAAAGCAAATACACAGTTCGGTATAATAGTCTCTTCCACATATTTTAGTCCACATCTCTTACATGATAGACTGCATTGTGTCACATGGGGAGTTGGTCTTGATATTGTTAGAAGACTCTTCAATTTAAGTGCGGGTTTTATTTAGAGACACGTTTTACATCTTGAGCGGGTACAGTTGTGACAACCCTCTATTTCTGTTAAGGGGGTGTTTGGCCTGTACCTGGAGGAATGTGGCCCTGACTAGGATGTCTCTCGGGTTTGTGGGGCGGCGGAATGCAACCCGTGGGGCGCTCGGTCATTGAGGATCGAGGGAAGTTTTGGGTAGTTTAGGGTGGAAGGTGATGACCAGGGCAACTCCATCGGTCGGGACTTTTTTTTGTTCCCGTGTTGGTCAACAGAGTATGGCGAGGTATGTTGAGAGCTCTGTTGACGGCAAGTTGGACCCTTCGTTCGCTGTGGCCCCTAGAAACAAGGTGTTTCCTTAGGTCCGATGAGCTCCTTTTGTACAGCGTATTTGTGGAGCAGATACGCCTTATGCGTAAGGCCTGACTGTAAACAATTGACTAATACTTATGACTAATTCTTACTAATTCTATGGTGGGAACTGTTGGAGAGAAGATACTGGTAGGTGTCAAGGGGCTTGCTGTATACATTCGTAATAATGCCATTATGGGATTTAGTAATGGTTACATCTAGAAAGTTTACACTTGTGAGAGAGTATTCAGCAGGGGAGGACAGAGTTTATGTGGTCGATAAACTCATCCAAGCTGTCTTGATCGCCACACAAGATTGAGAAAATGTCATCAAAAAATCTCAACCAAACTAATGGGCGGTTGGGGCAGCTATCCTCAAAGATGGACATGAATGTGTTGGCATATGAGGGCGCTCGTTACACATGGCGGTAAATGGCACATAAAGGTGTGATTTGTTATGCGATCTTGTTGAATACCGGTGAGTGTCACGGACAGAGGTAAAAAATGAAGTAAAGGAAGTGGGTAAAAGATTGTGAGTAAACTTGTATATGGAAATACCCGTATGAAATTGGTTAATTCTAGCAAGTGCTAGTGAGTTGAGTTGGGCAAAAAGAGGTGCAGTGTGCTCCCGGGGATGCGAAGAAGTGCAAATCCTGATAGCCCTTTTAGAGTGGTGATTAGCGAATGAAGCTTGTTGTTAGAAACATGTACCTACACGATATTATTACAATAGTTAAGATAGGGAAAAATGAGGGTATTATAAAGCAATACCAATGCTTTTGGGAGGAAGCACGAAGTCTAGACATAAACACCAGTGTTGCGGGAGATAGTTTTAGTAATGAAAGAAATGTGTTCAGACCAGGAGAGTTGATCGTCAATAATGACACCTAGAAAGTTAGTAGAGTGAACTTGAAGGATAGGATTATTATCGATGCTGACAATAGGAATACTGTCCCAGAGAAGAAAAGATTTACAGCTAGCTTGACATCCATGTGTTTCTTGTTCTGTTTGTCTATTTGGGTAGACCGTAGGTGGTTGACGTTGGATGGTATAATATCTTGTAGATGTTCATACTCTTGATTAGAGCTTGACTCTTGGAGTTGAGATTCAGTGTCTGTTATCTTAAGTAAATGGTTGTCAATGCATTGTTGGCATTGATCTTCCAGCAAGGTGAGCAGATGGAAAGACGTGTAAGTGAGAGTCTTATTCAATTTCTTCAGAAAGGAGGGGTCAAGTCCCCAAAGGAAGGGGGCACACTTGATCTGGAGTCCTTTAGGAAAAATGCGGGACAAACGATAAAAACAGTAGTTCTCAAGATAGTTATCAGATGTTTTACGTAGCGAACGTTTGCTTTCATAACTTACGAAAAGGGCACTTGTGCTATAAGGAATTATGACATGGAGAGCAAGAAAGTAGAAATAAAGGAGGTTAAAACAATCCTGTGGAGTGAACGGGTTATAAAACCTGTGGAAAAAGAAAGGGTTGTTTACAAACCTGTAGAAAGGATAGGTTAATATAATCTTGTCGAGAGAACAGGCTAAAACCTGTGGAAAAACGGGTTATTTATAAACCTGTGAAGATAAAAAGTTGATACAAACCTGTGGAGAGAACGGGCTTTAAAACCTGTTGTGGAAAAAGAACGGATTATTTACAAGCCTGAAAGGAAAGGTTAATACAATCCTGTGGAGAGATTATATACAAATAAATGGAGGGATTGAATCAAAAGAGAAAACCCGTGAAAAGAGTAGATTAAACAAACATTAAGGGAAAGAACGGGTAATTAATAAACCTAAGGGAAAAAAGAGCTAAAAACAACCCCGTGGAAAGAATGGGTTAATAAAACCTGTGGAGAAATGGAAAAATGCAATTGCTTGATGATGCTCTGAAAAGATTAAGTAAGTGGGAAAAGGTAAACTGGATACGATGTAAACAAATACAAAAAACTCCCCAAAACAAGCAACCCAAAGGGATCTCCACAAAGGGATACCACAACAGAAAAATAAGTTCCATACTACGACTGGTGAAGGGTCGTTCGAAACCGCTGAGTTGCAGACAAGAAAATCGTGATGACCGGTGATATCTAAAACTAGAAGGGGCATAAGCCATTACAATGAAAGCTTTCCAACACTTATTTTTATATAATTGTGTGGTGAAAAATGTATTATTTCTAAATAAAATTTAATTAATGGTTAAATAATGAATTGTATGAAGTATAATTAATTATTTGTGAATGATAGCGTTAAATAATAAATCTACACTTGGCGCCTCATACAATACCCTTTCAAATAAGGAATTTCTGAAACCTTTACTACGATTTAAAGAGAGAAAAACTGGCTTGCTGCTGGAAAGGTGGGCCTCAAATCGTTACCTTGCACGACATTTTTCAATTTTCTGATGTCGGTCCTGCATAAAACAAAACCTATTCCTCAAAAGAAATCCAATTGGACTGAAATGGAATCAACGTAAAATATAATATATGTACATAAATTTGTCTAAGATCATAAACTTTCTTTCTAAACTGTATTCAGCCATCCAGTAAAAATATTTGCAAAATACACGAAGAAAAAAAAGTACGATACAGCGTTTACACTACAGCCTTTCGTACTTGGTTGCAGGGACATAGCTGAGTTAGTTAATTGTCCTTGCTCCAGCTTACTGGTCTCGGTATTAAATTACAGGAAATAATATTTAACATATTATAGTATGAGCAAGGCCAGTAATTGCACAATTACTGCACCCCTTCGTCCATCGAGTTTTAATTTATCAATGGAGACTAGATCACTTTATAAAAACACGCGTGTGATCGTGTGCCACTCGTCACATTTAGGCCGTGTCCAAATTAGCGGCTACAGCTACAGTTAAGGTTAGATTTCTGCGTGATCATAAATGGAAGTATAGGACGTCCTTGGCAACACCATGAGCGAGGGAAAATGCTGGAGGAGGGCTTAATCGAACAGGGGATGAAGACAGTCTGTTGAAGATGATGATGATACAATTAGCTACGAGCATATTAATCCAAATTGCTACTTAATCCCAAAGAGGCTCCTTGTCTACCATACGCATACTCACAAACTTAAATTATTCCTTTGCAGAGCTTTTCTACTGAGAAAAGAACACGGTGTAAGGAGCTCGTTAACGGTAAATATGCAGCATTTAATGTCCTTCTGTTTGTTTACCCTTTTAAAGTTAAGTAATTGTGCACATAGTTACATATTCGGCAATGCTGCAGCAACTCTTAGTCAGCCAAAAGCAGCTTTACTAACTGCTGCTAATGATAAGTTCCCACTGTCGTGCGATCCATTACCAACGCCACGATTGGCCATTCGTAGCTGATCGTGGAACTTCACTGAAATGTCAGTTTTGGATACGAGGTGATGCGAGTCGATACGTTCTGGTATACGATTTGGTGCGCTTGGATGCGATATGGTCAAGATTGGTCAATTTCAGGTGACACGATCTGTCACGGTCTGGTCTCCCGTTCAGATACGATAATATACGTTCCGATAGGATTGTCCTGATTAAGTCCACGATTTGTTCTTCATGTGACAGGATCATCACGATCGGGGTTCCCGATTTGGGACTATCGGATACGTGCAGATACGTTCGGATACCTTCCGATACGTTCATCACGAACCGATGCGTTCTGTTGCGATAGGATACGATTGTGGTCGCGATGTCTGTCACGATGAGGATCGAGAGTGATCACGATTTGAGCTACGATTGGACCCCGACGGATATAATTATATACAAGCCGACTGACCATCGTTTCTTGAACTCCGTCAGAGTGAACACTACAACCAGCAACCATCTCAACAGAGCGTGGTGTTTGTCTTGTCCAAAGTTGTTCCCGATCACCACGATTTGGAAGCACGATTAGATGCGATCTGTCGCGCTTTGTTTCGATCCAATACAATCTGATGCGATGATCACGATTGAACATTAATCGTGTTGATCGTAGAAAATTTTTGAACCGTCCAAAAATTTTCTACGGTCAACACGATTGCCACGACTTTTAATACCTGAAGATCTCTTACCTCAAGATCTATTACTCACGATTACTCCACGATTAAGACCACGATTTCAATCGTGGTGCGAATCGTAATACTGGGAACCTAGCATAAAAAGGAGAACAAAACACAAACTAGAAATCAAGTGTTCATAAAAACGAACACAGAGGGGTTCAATCCGTTGGGCGAAAACGTTATGGCAAACTTCATGTTTGACGCTGTAGCTTATACACAATGTAACGCAGTGCGGCAATCTCCAACACAGTGCAGTGATTGCGCAACACATAGTTTGAGCCATTGTGTCAGATTTGTCACTAATTAATCGTTAATTACCCTGGAAATGAATTGTACTTTGATTCGTTTTAATAGCCTGAAATAACTCTAAGTAAAAGCATTCGTGTTTCAAAAATTATTTGTGTATTATAGGAAACTAAAAATGAACTTATTTTGAAAAGTTGTGTTTTTTGACCAATTTAACACTTACACTTTTTAGAGCCATGGTTTTGTACACACACACAAAACGCACAATAAATGAAGTCATGGTGACTTCGTTCGTTGTTTGAACCAAACAAACACATTTACAGTACCCAACAAGTTTGATAATGGAAAAAAGTTTGCTAATGGGACGTTTATTTTTATTATTATTATTATTTTTTTTTATAGATATGGTGGTCTTAAGATTGGCTAATTAAATATTCATGTCATTATATCAAAGTCAATTAATTAATTAGGTTCAGCTATTTATGTTTTATATCCAATTTCATGACCTAAGCGTTGATAACTTGTAATGATTTGACAATTATCTCATAACAAAATACGTGCACAAAACGTATGGGAAAAGGGCCGTTAAGAAAAAAACAAAAACAAAAAACAATAGGTGTTTTGCTACCAGGCCGAAACCCCTAAAAACAAAATAAACACACAAAATTAACCTCAAGTTATGTAGTATTTGACTATTCTTTAGATACAATGTTGCTCAACTTGTACAACAAACAATTGACAATTGACAAAGGTTGGTGTAATATTTGCACTCCTCGAGTGGGCCTTCTATGGTGCTATCATTTGTTTGTTTGATGTTTTGCAGTAGGGTAAGCGTATTGTTATTACCAATGTTAGGACAAACACCCTGATAAAGTAAGCAATCTTTATTACCGTGTTAATGTTTTAAGCGAGTGGACCTGTAGTTGATCATACCAGAATGATGGTCAACATATCTTGTGGTAAGAAATTTAGATTTTGTTTTTGTCTTGTGTTCCATTTAGATCCCCCGATATTCAGATCGCAAGAGAAATTTTCGAGTGCTAACCTGACTGATGCCAGAGAGCATTGCTCTCAGTGCGGTAAGCAGTTGTGTTCACTTGCTCAGTTGAAATATGCCTACGACGCAGGTTACGGCAAACAACAATGGGGCTTGTTCGACATCCAGGGAAGAGACGCTAGGTTGACTCCATGCGGTAAAAAGTATTACAACTGGACGGGCGAGTGTTTTTTCATCATTAAAGGCAATTTTACAAGAAGCCTCATTCCGAACACACCCAGACCAGCTCCATTTCAATCAGTATATTGCTGCATCAAAACGTTATAAACCAAAATGCCTGAAGATTTTGGTTTTACCACGTATAAGTCTCGCGAGTTTTTATAGTTTTGTTTCGTTAAACAGCGCGAGTTTGTTTCCTTAAAATGTTAAAGCAATGGAACCCAAGGTTTTGAAAATGTTTAACGTTCAATACTTCAAGCTTATATCCAAGCTGTCTAAAAACAAACAGAAAACCCAACACCCCAACAAACAAACAAACAAACAAAAACAAACAAAAACAAAAAACAAAAACAAAAAAACAAACAAAAAAACAAACAAACAAACAAACAAACAAACAAAAAACAAACAAACAAACAAACAAACAAAAAAACAAACAACAAACACCCAACAATCAATCACCCCAACAAACACCCCAACAAACCAACAAACACCACAGCAAACAATCACCCCAACAAACACCCCAACAAACCAACAAACAACCCAACAAACAATCACCCCAACAAACATCCCAACAAACCAACAAACAACCCAACAAACAACCACCCCAACAAACACCCAACAAACCAACAAACAACCCAACAAACAATCACCCCAACAAACATCCCAACAAACCAACAAACAACCCAACAAACAATCCCCCAACAAACACCCAACAAACCAACAAACAACCCAACAACAACACCCAACAAACCCAACAAACCAACAACAACCCAACAAACAATCACCCCAACAAACTCCCAACAACAACCAACAAACAACCCCAACAAACAACCACCCAACAAACACCCAACAACAACCACAACAAACCCAACAAACAACACCCCAACAAACACCCCACAAACAAACCAACAAACAACCCAACAAACAATCACCCCAACAAACATCCAACAAACCAACAAACAACCACAAAAATCACCCAACAAACCCACAACCCAAAAACACCCAAACAAAAACAGAATGATAGTAAACTCTGTTACGTGTACATGGTCATTCACGTGATTGCAAAATGTTTAAATGGCACCCAGACCAATACCTTGCACGGTCAACCTCGATAAAAATGTCAAAGCTTTTTGTTGAAACCAATGTCAGCGTTTTCTGAGTTATTTACTTGATTAATGCCCGTACGGCGCTGTTACTAGGCTACATAAAAAACGATTGTTGGTCGTCCCCGCCCGAACTTATAAACTCCAACCCCATTTTGTTATTATTACTTTAAATCCTAAAAAGTACCTTTTCAGTGACGTTTTCAGCGCCACAAGCACATTATTATTATTGTGAAAGAGTCAACCCTGATCCCATTGGTTTCGAACTTAAGGAGCCTTGTGGCGAACTCCGCCCGTAGCAACGAGGCTGTATGAGTGGTTGATCCGCTGTATAATTTCAATAGATACCCAATGCTTGTTATTTGGTACAATGTCTTCCTTTTCGTTACTATTGTCATTGAGAAGTGATAAAATCCTAGGGAACACTGAGTGCCTCTCGTTAACGGCTACTGGTAATTTTTTATGGCGATTTATATTTATGAGAGGGTGAACACATTATTTTTTGAAGGCATCAAATGCTCTTACTGGTTAATTGCTAAGTCATTAGTTTTTGACAGTACCATCATGGTGAAAGAAAATTACATTCTTTTGTTACAAATGAGCGTGGTGTTGGTAAGAGCTAAATTATTTAATCCCCATTAGCATTAACGTTTTACAAGCCAACTTTGAAATCATCTCCAAGTTGAATGAAACCTAGTGTTGCTAATGTTAATCCCCCGTCCCCATTTTAGTTTGCAAGTTTTTGTCAACATCTGGCGAATGTAGGCAGTTGTATAATGACCAAAACTGTATTAACATTTTAGCCACTGGACCGCCCAGCCGCCCTAAGCGGTACAATGTAAACCATGCTGTAGGAGGAAACGCTCACCAGCTGCAGCTTGTGTTTGTAGAAAAAAAACCGTATATAGCATCAAAATGAAACAAGATAGTCATTGGTACGTGTGGGTGAAGTCAATGAAATTTCCCCCGACACAATACACTTGTCAATTATTACGCTAATGACGATGAAATAATTTAGCTCTTACCATCACCAGTGATTTTAATTATGATTATGCTGTCAAAAACAAATGACTCAGCAATTAATCAGTAAGAGCATTTGATGCATTAAAACAATATTGTGTTCAACCTCTCATATAAACATAAATCGCCATAAAAATTACCAGTAGTCATGAAAGACAGGCACTTAGTGTTCACTAGGGTTTTATCTCTTCTGAATAGTCTAGTTATTCAATGACAATATTAACCAAGAGGAAGACAATCGACCAAATAACAAGTCTTGGTATCTTTTGAAATGTCAACCACGATTCTAGTAATTTACTGCAAGAGTCTTGAAAACTAAACATCTTTTCAGTAATTTGCTCCACAAAGTGTATCAGCTACTACTAAAAAAAACCCCCCACAAGTTTGCTTCTTTGGTATTACATTAACATTCAATATGACCAAAACATCTTCAGTCTAAATATGTTGCTATGCAAATTCGTTCAATGAAAATGTTCCCAGCACCGTGACTTTAACAAACATCGCATGTGTTTTACAAATTAAAACTACGTTAAAGCACATGTACAACATTGGTAATTTTAAAGACTAGTATCCGCACTTTATGTGACCCAACATATACATGAAATAACAAACCTGTGAAGAAAGCTTAATCGGTCTTCGGAGTCATTAGAAAGTAGTGAAAAAAAAACACCATTAAATGTTTTCACTGTTTTCAAACATCGAGTTTTGGAAACGCGTGATAAAGACAAATTGTTTCACCCATTTCCTAAAAACTGTATCATTTAAAGCAAAATTATTCACAAGGGAAGTTTTCCACCATGACCATCTTTATTCCATATAAGTTATGTGCAAATATGTGAACATTTATATTTTCAATTTTACCAATTTAGTTCACACCCTTTAAATAGTACATGTTTCGCTATCATCATTAATCTAAATCGTTAAATTAAATATGCCTTGCTGTATACTTTTTTCATAATGGAGCGGAAATGTTGTTTTGTCGATTGAATCAATGTACTGCCACGTCCGAAAAGCGACTTCGGCTACGGATAAGGCAGTCGGTTGCAGCAACAATGCTGAGGAATGGGCGTTTTTACCAATTCCGGCCATAGCCACTGCCGAAGCCTTCAATTCAGACGCGGTCTTATCAAGCCAAGACCAGAAAACCAAAAACAGTCTTTTAATGTAATGGGAAACAATATCAGTGGTAGCTAATGCTCACATGATACATGACTACTTGGTGACAATATTTTTTAATTAGTTTATAATTTAAAAGTAGGTTAATATCTAGGTGTTTTTTGTTTACTGCTTGTGGCTTACATGTAGAAAAAAATTATTTGAGATCAATTAAACTTTACATTTTCGTATTTCAAAAGATAGTTTACAATAATAATACTACATGGCGCTTTAGCACGGTCATTTTAGCAGGTGGAGAGGGCTATAATGAAATATGACACCCGTAAAGGCATCTCAGGTCAACAAAGTGCTGTGGGCCTGCAACACAATCTGCTGCCAACACATGCTGGAAAACATTTGGGCGAGCACCTCTCTCTTAACGAAAAGTGTATAAGGTTCTTTAAAAAGGCATGGCATTTTACATTTAGGAAAAAAACTGTTCAATATCATTCAAAGAAAACTTTAGACCGTAAGACAAGAAATTTAGACAATAATTAAAAAGATGTTAATAATCATTGCTTGGGCTTTGATGCAGTTTCATTAATTCAGATAAACTATAGTCAACAAACACTACAAAAAAATGATAAATTATTTATAATCATCTACAATACTAATGTTGTTTTTGAGCGCTAGTAAACAAAATGCATGTTTTATAAAATGACGCTTTACTATTTTGGTATTCAATGCGCGAATAGATTAGTGGTTGGTGCTGAGCGTAACATGTTAATGAAATAATATTAATGATATTTTTTTATGGTTTCAGTGTTAGTGTTATGTTAAAGCGTGAAGTTTTAGGTAGGTGTTAGGGTGAGGAGTACTGGGCTCGGTTAAAAAAAAAATAAAGATACATCTTAATATGATTTGTCAATATAACCATGTGATTTATGTGACATAACACTTTGCTGAGCAATTAAGATTCTTAGGTCTTTGTGAAACTGAGCCCTAGTGTTGTGATTGTTGCCATGGTTTGTGTTTGCAATGCATCAGAGTTCTTCTTGCGACTTTCGCTAAAAAAAGCGTTCTGTTTACTTTGCACTCAAGTGTTCACTTTTAAAATTTCCCACAGATTTTTAAGTTATACTTGTTGAGCGATGTGTAATGCTTGGCTCACAGTACAATTCCGATTGACTTAATTTAAAAAAATGAAAGGTTTTCTTTTAGTATACTTAAGTAGTTGTTAGCAGTAACATCACAATTTTGTCAAAAGATTCTGCTTGGTTTTCTACCTTCATTTAATAAATTATTTTACAAAGTTTGTTCAATAATAAAAGGACTACACCTGAGCTTTTCTTGCCGTGATTTCTGACGTGTCTGAAAACATTTTGGTAACTTTAGTTTGGTTTTATCTTGTCCTGCAATAAACTTTAAATTACTGTTGAAATTTTTACCTATTTGTATTCAAAAGTTTTCTGCAAGCAAAAATTTGACTTCAATAAATTTTTGAGTCAATTTTGACTTCATAGATACTGGCATTTTATTGTATTACCTGATTTGGCTGTTTGCCCGTTTCCTGTACAAAACTGTACCATCTTTAGAGCTGTATCCCTAACTACTCTGAATCCATCAAAATCCAAAGCGTACTGTAGTTGAATTTAATTAATACAATCTTTCATAATGACCCAACAATGCTTGGCATATGAGGTCAGTGCTCAAATTCTTACAGAAGCTGTTTAAGCACAACAAGAAGCTACACCAGAATAAGTGACCAACCAAATTACCACTTCACACGTACCGTCTGTGACTGAACCCATGCTCATTTTAGTTAAGCAGATTTTTAAAGGGAATATATGGTGTGCCAATTTTATCAAACCAACTTAGATGAGAACCGAGCTACAATATGGTATTGGAGTTTGATGGATTCAAGAAAAGCCTACTGAATACACAACCGACGAAGGCCGTATCTGAATTAGTGGCTGCGGATGCGGCTTGATCGTCTTGTGAACATGCGTTAAAAGCATTAAATATGAAGCCCATAGCAACAGTCACAACCGTAGCCGTAGCCGCAGCCTCGAATTCTGACACGACCCAAGACAGTTCTTTCCTCGAGTGTCTTCATACAGTAAGTCGTCATCATGGTCCACCTTGTTTTAGTTGAGCATGTAGAGAAATCATCTGGCTAGACTTGACACAGTCTTTCTTCATTTGGTGACAGTCCCAAAAGCATTAGAACCAGTTACAAATGTACCATCAGCGTCACCTTGAGCAGTTAAACTTGTACCGAGGAGACATCCCTGCGTCACTTCAACAGTTGAACTGGCAGGGGAGAGTCATCTGGCTAGACTTGACACAGTCCTTCAGCTGGTAACAACATTGTCAAAAAAGTGTTAGTTAGTCTCAACGACAGTTGAACTTGTAGAGCTTGAAGTGGAGAGTCATTGGGCTAGACTTGATGCAGTCCTTCAGCTAGTGACAACAGTTCAAAGAGAATTCGTAATCATCAACATCCTGACGTTGCGGAGAGTCGTCTGGCTAGACTTGACACAACCGTTTTCCAGATGTTGGCTCACAGTCCGAAAAGCATTGATAAGCCTCAAGATTGGGTGTACGTCATTTCAAAGGTCATCATTTCGTCTGCGGTAAAAAATAAAAACATTTTGATAAATTCGATTATGTTCTAGTTTTTCTGAGACAACTATTAAGTCTGAATGATGTCGTGTGTAAGAAAATTTCTCCCCCAGCAGCAATCAGTTCTACAACTCATTGAAGATGCACCACAACATGACACAACACTCCAGGTTTAGTTTTTTTCTTGCTAAAAAAACCCAGAAGTTCAGAAAATGTGTTCATTGAAGTTTTTTTAACCACAATTTGTTTTAGGATTTGTTTATTTCAGACTAAAGGATGAATGCATGTATTCTTTCAAATCAACGATTTAAAGCTTCAAGGGTGCTATAAATCCTTGCAAAAGCTTTTTTGAAAAATCTGCGGAATGAACCTGATCTTCAAAGAAAAAATTTGGAATAAATGTTTTAAACGTACCAATCAGTCTGTTGTTGACTCATTGCCCAAGTATCCAAACAGGTCCTTTTGTAGTCACCACTCCTTGTATACTCAAACAATGCTCATCCAAACAGGTCTAGTTGTACTCACCACTCCCTGTACCCTCTAAAAATGCTCATCCAAACAGGTCGGGTTGGAGTCAGCCCCTTCTAAACCTCCAACGATGCTCATCCTAACAGGTCCAGTTGCAGTCACCACTCCCTTATCCTCCAACAAAACAGATACTAGTTGTAGTCAACACTCCCTGTTTCCTATAATAGTGACCTACCAAACAGGTCAAACTGCAGTCACCACTCCCAGTATCCTACAATGATGCTCATCCAAACAGGTCATGTTGTAGTCACCACTCCCTGTGTAATCCAACAATGCTCATCCAAACAGGTCTGGTTGCATTCACCACTCCCTGTATCCTCCAGCGATACTCATCCAAACAGGTCCGGTTGTAGTCACCACTCTCTGTATCCTCCCAACAGTGCTCATCCAAACAGGTCTGGTTGTAGTCACCACTCCCTGTATCCTCAAACAATGCTCATCCAAACAGGTCTGGTTGTAGTCACCACACACCATATCCTCCAACAATGCTCATCCAAACAGGTCCAGTTGTAGTCACCACTCCAAGTATCCCCAACCACGCTCATCCAAACAGGTCCGCCTGTAGTCACCACTCCCTGTGTCCTTCAACAATGCTCATTCAAACGGGTCCAGTTGTAGTCACCACTCAATGTATCGCCCAATGATGCCCATTCCACTCGAGACTGCTGAACTGAGGGAAAATTTAATATACATTTGTACACAAACAATATTATCTGTGTGCATTTACATAACTTGATGTTAATTTACAAGAAGAGCCTTCTTCTTTTGTTTCAGTGAGGATTGTACAAACATAATTTTGTTATCAAAAAAGCAAGTTAGCTGATTTTAAAATTGTTTTACCTCGGGGGTTCGCTGGTCGTTCATGCTTTATGTTGAAGAATCTTAAACAATACTAGTGTTTTGAAAGCGGGTTTTTACAACTTTCTTTAATACTTAAGAGATTTGTTTAAGCGTTTCAAAATCAGATCGTTTGATAAATTTGTCATTTTGCCTTCCCAAGTAGTCGATTAATTGATGATTGAGGTGTTGTTCCATTAAGTAGGTAGTTTGTTTACGAGTAACTTGAAATTGTATAACCTGATACATTACCAAACCTTTGCATGACCCCAGTCCCTGCCGGCAGACATTACCTCAACCTGAAGATTTCAGCACACAGACTTCATTGTCATCTTCACGAAGAAAATTTAATCTGCTTTTTGGAAGAAAACAAAATCTCTAAAGGGTTAGCATTTCGTGGTCACATCAACCAGCCAAGGTCACTTTCACCATACATACCTGAGATAAATCATAATACTTTACCAAATCAAGGTCATCTACGGTGTCCCAGAGCTGAAGGCTATGTACAATTGCTTGCCTAAACAGTCACTTTAGCTGTAACAGATTACGGACTGTGGAAAAAAGAAAAACAAGGGAAAAATTGTAGCCTGTGGAGGCCAGGTTAGAGGCTGTGAAAATAAGGGTTAGAAGCTATGGAGAAAAGGGTCACAAGCTGTGGAGAGAACGGTTATTTGTTTTCCCTTTGACCCTCCTGATACTTTACCTTATACCTCACCTGTTATACTTAACCTTTGCTGCAAACAGCAGACCTCACTGGCCACCAGTTACTCACAAGGGACATCAAAGGCAAAGGCAAAGTCTTCATCGCCAACTCAGGTTCTGCGTTTACTGGATGGTGTAGTTCTTAGCTTTGGTTCAAAGACTAAGCACTACACCAGTAAGACCTTATACTTTACCTCTTGCATGTATACCTGCTGAAAGAATAGAGAGTTATTCTTATCTCTAGGCCAACACTTCAAATACTCTAGGCCTGTACTCTCTTACCATTTATACAAACCTAGGCATCACTGACGTCTTCTCCCATGGATGATCTGCTTCCTCTCTCTCATCTTCTTCAGTCTTCTTTTCCCCCTATACCTTATTCATTTTTTCTTTCTTTCTCTCGCAGCGCTCAAAAGTGAGGGAAGTTACTTGCTTTGAGCCATATAAGCTTTAATATATAAGACTTTCTTTCTGGGACTACAACTAAATGTTTTGTTTGCTATTAATTTGTAAGTTTTTCTTTTATTTGAACGTTTTATTTGAAAATTAGCAAGCGTTACAGGTGTGTTGTTTATTTATTGTCCTTTTTTTTTTAAATTTACGAAGACTTAATGATATTGATGCTCGGTTGGAAGTATCTACATTCAGAATTGATGTAATGCTGATATTAGGAATATGTAAATATTAATTTAGCCTGTCTAAATTTTCTAGTTAATACTCCTAAATCAAACATTAACCATCAAATGAATTGTGATTTGTTTAGAACATGTGACTGCATGATTACTTCTAAAACACTTATGCGGTGGGTTTTGTTTTTATTTATTTTCGTTGTTGCTTCAATTCCTCAAAAGTATTACTCATCTTTTTATAAGATATTTTGAAAACTATTACAAATAAATTAGATTTATAAACATTACGCAATTTGAAAAATAACATGACAACTGACGACTTGAAGTATCAACCCAGACAGAAATTTCCAGTAAGAAATTATCCTAATTAAAAAGCACAATTGGCTTCGACCAATATACAAATCAAGAAATGCCAAGAAGTACGAAGTCACCTTGAAAGCTATACAAGCAGGGACAACATCAACAAGATCGACGAAAATCGTTTGGGGCGGGGTTGAAAAAGGGGAGGGACTCTGCAAGAGAACGGGTTAGATCTTCTCTTACCGTTCGCAGACTTCACACTCTTTTCTTTATCTTGAATTAGGTCAACTTGCGCTATCCGACCTCCACTATTGTGCTCTATCATAAATTTTGTTCAACGCTTTTTTTCAATTTTAAGAACAAACTTATTATATAATTAGCCTATCAAACCACGGGTCCTACAATTCAATTCAGTTCAACTTATTTAATCATTTGAAAACACATGCATTTTTTGTTTCCATTGTGCAGCAGTTAAAAGTAAAAAAATCTTTCAAAAACAGTATTTAATGTTTTCGCAGACCTTGGACTATATTTCTCAAGAGAGAAAGAGAGAGAGAGAGAGAGAGAGAGAGAGAGACTATAAACAAGTAAATAACCACAAGGGTTTCTTTTTTCAACCCCCCTCCCAAATTATCAAAGAGGTGAATCGCAAAAACGAACTTAAAAAATGGAGGTCGGATACGGACAAGTTTTCCTTACCTTGGTCCTTTGGCGAACTCCAATGTGCGTCCAGATTCATAGCCAAAGCACACACACCCCCATACCACATATCCATAGATCTTAAACTCCCATCAGGTCACAGTCTCTTGAAAGTCATCAGCACAAAGATGTGACTTCTTCCTGCAATTCAAGAAACAGTCCCATCAACGGCTCTTGAAGCTTTGATGGATGGGAGCTCGCTGGCTGGTGGGTCTGCCTCAAGTCGTTCCCGTCTTGGTCCACCGCTTACAGTTACCTCAGTCGATCCCCGTTTCTGACTAGAGAAAACAAACCATAAACTCATTAGGGCAATTCCATGGAAAATGGGTCATGACTCCCCAAAATTGAAACTGCTAACCATGATCATGAGGTTTCTTTCGCTTAGAGCATAATACTCAGGTGGACAATTTCAAAAGCTGCACACAATAGTGCACAATGTTTGGACTACGATGATTTTGAATGATTATATGGATTTGGAATTTTCCTTACAAATTTTGACAATAACATTAATATCCCTTTTCCAAATCTACATGAAAGTATAGTCACCCAATTTGTTGATAATATTGAAGATAAAATGGTGTTAGTAAAAATATTTTTGCAGTATTTTTTAATGTGTTTTGACTTATTTAGCGAATGTAATGTGAGTGAAAAAACAATACATGATGTTTAAAATTTGTATGAGAAATGCAGGAACCCCCAACTGTAATATCACTATTTTCCCTATTATAGTCATACCACCTAGTATGAGAAATTCACTGAAGCTGTGAAGGTTTCACACAACTAAGTATAACTGGTCCAACTGCATAATGTTAATGACATGTAATGTGAGTAACATAAGAAAAAGACATTTAAATGATTTAGGAATTGGTCTTAAAAACTTCATAATTATGTCTTTTTATTGTTATGTGAGTGACCACCAATTAAACGTCAGTTTTGAAAAATTGATTGAAGAGTTCTAAATTTTGTTTTCCATTGAATCAGTACCCCTTACCCAAAAGTTGTCGCATAGTTAGTTTGGTTCCGCTTGATCAGTTACTTAGAAATTAGTAAGAGGTTAAAGTAGCTTCATGGCTCATAAATGTAATGTGAGTAACGCTGGAATTGCCCATTCCGCGCTACAACTCAACACGAGGGGAGGAGGGAAGTTTAGCGAACATTTTGAGGTGTATAATTGTTGTTAAAATAATTATAGGTAATGTTCCGAACCCTTACCTCAACAAGATGTCATTGGCACGATGTGTTTGGCTTTGATCGTGTAGTTTAACACTGCAGTCTATGGCGATTCACCGAAACTCTCTCCAGCCACTCGCGACCTCAACATCGAAGTTAACATTTGCTTTTGAAGTCTGTAGTCGGAAATAGATATCTTGGTGGATCTCACGATTATGTGCTATGAAGGGGTCAACACCGAATTTTGTTCTGAATGTACTGCAGTTCGTAGTAAAAACCCTCTGGCTAATGACAACAATGCACAATATTTATACTTCTTGCCCCTTCAAATCTTGACCGGGCTTTTAACTAATACCATAATTGGTTCCAAAAGTGCAACAATTACTGCCGAAATATTTCTGAATGCACATGATTGGCCTTAGCAAGATACTTGAATGATAAATTTACAGGCAAAGTTGGTCAGAAAACGCGACGTCCAAATCCCATACGAGCTGTATGCTGTATGCTGTATGGCCGTACTGCTCTCGTCTGCGACAGTCCAGTGCTAGGCTGCAGTATTCGACACAATGAGTAGCAAAGACTGCAAAACGCGATATTTGCATAACGATGAAGATCTGTTATGAGGTGACATTCCAGAGTGACCCCAGCCCAAGGATTAAAGCGAATGAATTTCTTGAGTAAAAGTCTCAATCCTGGATAGCTTGAATATTTTTTTTTCATATGCGAGAACAAATTGTGGGAAGTAGGCCTGAATGGAGAAATATCTCATAAAAACAAGATGCTGTTCGATCATGCTTTGCTTTTGGGTAGTCAACCCCCTTTTTATACAAAATAAATCCACCAGCTTTTGAGTCCAGATCCAATTTAGATTAAAGACACTATAAATCTGTTTGGGTTGAAACGTGATGCCATTAAACACCTTTTGGGTATTTCACCCACAGGTCATTTTGGTTGTTAAGTACTTTGCAGCAACCAATTCTATTTTTCCCCCTTTACAATTATAGAAAATTATGTTACTAAAATTAAACAAATAAACAATTAAGACGAAGAAGCTTGAGAGAGAGAAAACACTTTGTCAAATGTCACTTAATATTGTTTGTGATGAATTCATCTGATTGAAATTTGCATTCAAAGACTTTTGGTGTTACAGTTTAAATAAAATAAAAGTGGAAATTGGATAAAGTTTGGTTTAAAGGGAGCCTGTCGTCTTGATCAGCAGGCCCGTGGCTGTGAATCTGAACTCCACCGTAAGCGCGCGCCCAATTTCATAAATCTGCTTTGTCTCTAATATTGCTCAAAATTTTATGCTAAGCAAAAATGAGAAGGATACCAGTCACGAATTGTAAATGTGATATATTATTAGGCTGGTATTCTACTAAGCATAAATTTGTTGTGATTAGCTACTTTTTGTGCTTAAGCAGCTTTTTGAAATTTTGCCCTGCTATGATCATGAAAAGAATTGCGCGAGTCAATTGGTTCAGTTGTTGAATACGCACAGGACGTGCACAGTCTACGGTAAGGCCTACCAGAGCTTATGAATTGTTTTTTAATCCAGGGTTTAGACTTTGGAGACGAATGCTTGTCATTAAAGGTTACTGGAGACTGTAATCAGTTGAGTTACAGTATCGCCCCGAAGTACAGGGCTGTTTTTTATATCATTTTGAATAGCCAATTTACTTATGTAGGGGTAGAAGTTGACATTAGCCTCACCTGTGAACTGCACGTTAGGAATCTCTGTAAATCTATTGCCTACAAGGTGTATTCTTTAAGTAGGATTAGGCACAGAATTAACAGCCGTGTACTTAAAGCGCTTTACAAAACGACCACTTAACCCTGCTTCGATTATGCGTGTACTGTTTGTTCAATGAATAGTAGAGGAGCACTTATCAGACTGCAGAAAAGATCTGCACGGGTTGTTTCTAATAATTTAGACTGATTTATCTTTCGTGATGCAGACATTTTAAAGCAATTATCTTGGCAAACCTTAGAACAGTGACGAGACTTGTTAGCTCTAGTTAGGGAGACCGCCTACATAGGGCTAGATAGCTCAGTTGGTAGAGCGCCGTTACGTTAATCCGGAGGTTGTTGATTTAAATCCCGCTCAAGTCAATTTGTCTTTGCTGAACCCCAAACCACTTTATTTAGCCTGTCTATTTTATAAATGTGTTCGAGGGCTTGGTCCAAGTCGACTATACAATGACTTAGTAATGTACTTCGATATGAATGGTGTTAATACTAGAAGTGCAGACTGTCTTATTGATGTTGCCCCTAAACCCAATGTTGAGTGTTTGAAACAGTCTTTTTAGTTTGGAATAATACGCATTCTTCTATTCAAAATTCCTCCTCCATTGATTGACAGTGTGAAAATAAATGTTTATAACACCATCCTCCGTGAAATAAGAGTTTGGGATTCGAACCTTCAAAATAAAGGATAACAATGTTTGACAACGCTTGATGGTCTTTAAAAACAGCTCTTTATTCTTTACTGAAGCTTACATAAGCATCTGACATATGACCCACAAGAATAAAAAACCGGCACATCAGAGTGACACTAGTAACAGGACTATTGTAGATGGTCTACGACAGAGCCAAACTGTGTTTCCAAAAAAGGTTGAACACCTGCAATATGTTTAGACAATCTAACTTTACTCGGAAATAGGAACAAAGGGATGAAATTGTTTCCCTTTTTGAATAAACCTTTCTGTTGAAATGGAAAACCACAGAGCAGCTATTGGCTTCTCCTAAAGCTCTTTTTACCCACGTTCAAATTTCACTACGCCTATTGACACTGGTAACTGGAGGAAAAATCTTTAGGAATATGAGCATTGACTACTTAGCTATCAAAACACCCTATAACGCTATAGACAAATTTGAGCAACTTATAGTTTGTGGCTGAATAAAAATGATTTAATAAATGACAGACTACTTCTACTTGACGTATGAATACAGTTGTGGTGGTGATAGGTCATGCTGCAATTACACTGGGATCAGTTATTTAAAGCTGACGTTAACCTATAAAAACCCAACTCTCTACATTTATATAAGAAACTCTATTTTAAGTAGTTGTCCTTCTAATTCTTATTTTGTTGTTTTTTTCGTATTGCCTTTTTGTAATTTTTAAAATGTATATACTGTTTAGTGTTTTTTCTGGCCTATAGGAAATTGATGTAAAACAGCTTTCCCTAATCATTAATTTTGTAAAAAAATATTATTTCGATTGTTTTCCAGATTGTCGGCATATTTCAGACTAAGCAGTTGACTTCGTCACTAATTATGAAAACGACACACTTTTTATACGGGACTTTAACAATCCGTGATATCAAAAATAACCCATGTCTATAGGGTGCATTCGAATAGCTTCCCCGGGTCGGCAGCGGAGTTTTCATCCGGGTGAGCCCTTGACATGAGCTAATCGAACGCCAACTTCCCCCAGCATTCACACCGTTGCATCTTGGGACAGCCGACCCGGAACTACTTTCATTTTGTGCATTACGTCCGTGGATTCACGAAAAGATTGTAAAATAATTATTCTCAAGGTAAAACTGCATGGTTAAATTATTTTTCAATCCCACGTTGATACAAAATGACCCATCTTCGAATGAAAAAATAAAATAAAAATTGCTCACTGAGTCACTGTTTAAAGGGTGAAAATTCGTGTCAAACTTCCTGAAAGTGCCCCGCTGAATTACAAACAAAATGGTGGCCATTGAGAAAGTTTTTCGTCCTGACGTCATGCACCTCGGTCAGCCCCAAGTGACCCGCTCCACAAGCAGGGCACTTGGGGCTGACCCGGTAGAGCCCCGAGAATGACGTCAAAGCTATTCGAACGCACCGGAGGAAACCTGGGTCGACCCGGGGAAGCTAATCGAACGCACCCATAGACTACTTCCCCAAAATACTCTTTGGCGCGTTAGCCTCGTTGGACATGGCACGTTGGATAGCCTCGTTGGATATGGCGAAAAGTAGCAGTTTTCGGTAAAAAAAACCCAAACCCACAAACAAACCCGCCCCCAAAAGGGTGCCAGACTAGACTGTAAATAAGGTTGTGCTTTGAACCGAAAATTACGTCCTGCAGTCACGTGACCAAAGAAACTAGTCCCTCTATGTTGGAACTCTCTGGAGTCACTACTATGCCGCCCTCTACTGGCAGATCTAAGGCGGATTTGCAGGTGTGTGCAAAACCTTCCATGAAATGAACAGCTTTCGTTCAGACAACATTTTCGACATAAGCGGCACTCTCTTTGATTCTCAATAGCACTGCGCAGGGATCTATTTCAAGGCAGTTATGCCATTCCACTAAAGATCTTAAAAAGAAAGTCGTTATATTTCACTATCTACGATTTGATACTTTTGATTTATTGTTTCAATTGTGGCATTGGAGTTGAGCGTTATTACCACCAACTGACGATGAAGGAGATGTTTCGTATCGTCTTTTTGATTGTCACTTATTACTGCCTTATTGCCGAGGCTAATAATTCCTGTCCAAATGCAGCCACCTGTATCTCTCGAAACCATCATTTCAGTGGTAAAACTGATCTGATCTTACGCGGATATGGCTACCGCAACGTGACGGGCATTTCGTTGATTCGTTGCGGCGGCATGTGTCTATCCGACACCCGCTGTCTGTCCACCAATTACTGGAAGCGGGAGAAGCTGTGTGAGTTGAACGGGGCATCAGCATCGCAGTACCCGCAAGCCTTGGCTGGAAGTAGCGGAAGCTACTATTATGGACCAGAAGAGGTAAGCCTATTTCACTGAAAACTATTGAATCTAGAATTTGAAAAAGAGAGTAATTAAGCTATGTAAATAAAGGGCTTTAACGAATCATCAAAATTAAGTGCATCTTATAGCACCCGAGTCTTCAGATTCCTTTCGATGCGTTAATATGAAGATTTTTGTCTTTAAAGGTATTTTACACTTTTGGTAACAGCTCAAAATCAGTGTCCACATTTTGTGTGATTCAACA
Organism: Pycnopodia helianthoides; assembly: GCA_032158295.1. Taxonomy (NCBI): domain Eukaryota; kingdom Metazoa; phylum Echinodermata; class Asteroidea; order Forcipulatida; family Asteriidae; genus Pycnopodia; species Pycnopodia helianthoides. The sequence goes on along the minus strand of CM063248.1, from coordinate 1,190,069 downwards.
TATGCATGAACAAACAAAGCTGTGAAAGTTTGAGCTCAATTGGTCATCGAGGTCATGAGAAAATAGTGAAAAGAGACCTTATGTGTTTTCTGTTTTTTCAAACATCACGTTTTTATCACGCGTGATAAAAACTTTTGTTTTACTCATTTCTCAGAAACGATAACATTTTAGCCATAAATATTGCAAGGAATCCTTTCTACCATTACTTACTTGAAATCTTGTAAGTTATAGGTGAATCTGTGAACATTTGTGTTTTTCGATCTTACCAATAGTGTACATGCCCTTTAACAAAGCTTTTTGTTATCACAACTAACAATTCTTTCAATGTTGGTTGCATTTAGTGGTTTACGTATTAGTTGTCCCGACATTGTCGGAAAAGCTATTGTTTACGTAAAACAAATTAATTTGCTTTTTTTCCTATTCTTATTCTTTGTTTCTGTCTAATTCCCATAAGCCTTGTACACGGATTTTGTTTACCCCAAAATTCATACTGAGCTTTGCCTAAAAAAGAGTGCCTCGCCGATGGCAACAGTGTTATGCATCTTTCCATTGTGTATAACGTAGGCCAAATTATACGCTTCGATGTACTTTAATTAACTATTCGAACGGAGATATGAGTTAATTAAACCTTGAAATCAAAGTGATGTGCTGAAAATAACTGCGTGCTTTTTGCAACATATCGCACATTTTGTCACATTTTGTCATGAGGTTCAAGGGATAACAAAATTTATCCCCTCCTCTCTTTCGCTTGGTTTGAGCAGCAAAGAAAAACAAATCCACCCTTCCACTTTTCGGCTAGGTTCGAGGAACAAAGGGATACAAAATTATATCCCCTCTTCTTTTCGGCTGGGTTTGAGCAACAAAGGATAACAAAATATACCCCCTTACTTAAATTGTTACCGCTCAAACCACAAATAAACGCTCTCTTTTTTGGTCAGCTTTCTCTATAATAAAGTATACATTGTAAATAAAAAAGTGTGCATTTTTTCTTTGGTATTATGATGCAATAACAGTTTGGAGTATAAAATGTGGCAATTGTTTTGCTAATATTTTATGAAGAAAAACAGCATGATTTTAAGATTATGAAAACAATTTCAAGAATAGTTGCTTTTTATTACAAAACAAAGTGAAAAATGAAAAAATTGTAGTTAAAAATGAACCTGTTAAGGGTAAATTTTAACCATCTCTGACGAAACTAATTAATTTTAAAATAAATAAGATCGTAGTTTAAGACTATAGCCCACCGAAAAAACACACAGAAAACAGCTGGCAAACCTTCTTGAAAAATAGCCCGGCCGATTGTCTTGTCGGGCGGCCATTTAAAAAAGAAAAAAAGAAAAATGAAAAGGCCCTCCTCCGTCCTGTTTTTCAAAATGGCAGGACGCTAAACTTGTTTATTATTATTATTATTTTGCCTAAGGTTGAGAGTTCTTAGTCTATGGACACCGACTAATCACACCAGGGACGCAATATCCTTCAACACATTTAATGCACTTATGAAAGCCCTACCATCAATTACTTATTTATTTATTTTATGCCTCAGCGCCTTTGAGAAAACTTTTGATTTAGGCACTTTTTTTAATTTGACCGACTGGTTGATTAATTGAGTGTACATCCATGAATGGGAAAATCCATTTACACTATTGGGGACAAAAATCCAGTTCATATACAACGTGGCAGAAAGCACGAGACTTTAAAAAAAGAAGCTTATCAATTGATGAAAAGAATATGGTATAAATAGTATAGAACAAGCATAAAACAATTTTTTCTAATCCGATGACAAGACAAGTCATGAACTAGAACCACAGGACAAAACATGATTCGTCATGATCTTTGTGTACATCAATTTACAAAAAAGATACATTACCCTTTTTAAGCAATATTTTTTTGTGAAAATGTTGAAATCACGTTAAGTACATTATTGATGGCAAGTTGCTCAACAAAAGCAGCATTGTTGTCACCCTACACATCTGCTAAAGCCACCCCTGTCAACCAAATGTAATGGTCCAGCCACAGCAGTCAGTCCGCAGCGCACAGAAAAGTCGTTCCTTTTATCTGCACAGTATGCATGGGTTTCCGTGCGTGACCTCGGTATGAATATTTAATTAGGCAAAAGGGCTTTTGGAATTCAGTCTTTTTCGGCCTTTTCTGAAAAGTATTAACAGAAATTATATACCAGTAAATTGAAATGAAGAGCATATCTGTCGTTTTGTATGACAAAAATCGGTGCAACTCGAATTTTAAAAAGAGAAATTTGTACGTACAAAATGGCTTCAAAAGAGAAAAAGAATGTCACAAAAACACGGCAGATTGTCCCGTTATCAATGTCGCCCACAGTCCCCAAATAGTATACATGGATAGATTATTTCATATTCTACCATGAAATGTTAAAAACGAGACCGGTTCGTAGCTAGTCCAGTCAGGATACAACGATTTCCACCGGTAGTCCAAAACTCCCGTTACGAAAAAAGCCACCATTATACCGCATGGTTTTCCCTGCACGGTGATTGACTGAGAGCGCAATACCATGACGTCATCCATTGATGTTCAGCCTGCTGTTTTTCGTGGGCATGGTGCCCCGACCACAAAGATAGCGTTAGTCAACACAACAAAGAGCCTGGCTAGCCGGAGCTGAATCTGGGGGCATATTGTTTTTTCTACACGAAAATTGCGAATTTGTTTTAGCTTGAATTTGAAACAGAAAAGGGAATCCTAAATAAGACAAGGTTTAATTTTTTTGAGAATGGCAATGTCAGTGGTTAAAAAAGATGTCAATCGGTGGTCGAGTTGAAATCTGCCGAGCAAGTGAAGGACTGCTGCAGTAAAACCAGTAGGTTTTTATTTAAAAAAAAAACTGTTTTTATAAAAAAAATGAATAAATTAAAAAAAATTGCTTAGCGGACTTGGTTTTTAAACAAAGTATAGTATAGTAATTCAGGGAAACTTGTAAAACCACAGACAAAGCAACAATTATAAGTCAATGGATTATCTTATATTTTCCTGAGTTTATTTATTCAAAATAAACTTTGATTTCAGGGAACTCTGTATGACATTACTTACTGCTTGTTGTTTAAAAAGGAAAAATCTATAAACTTCTTACTTTTCCTGACCCATTTTTGTGAATTAATTGGAAATGTTTGGTGTAATAATGGCCAAATAGATAGCACATGTCATAACAAATAACATTCCCATCAAATTTGCATTGTAATAGTACATTGATAAACAAAAAACATACCTTTTATTGCATAAGAGACCTGCTGGCTGCAGATCATTGAAGTTGTTTGTAAATTAAAAAATATATTATAAAAGTATGTGAAAAGAACTGAACTATTGCATATCAAAACTTAAGTCTTTGGCTTTGTTTGTTCCTACATGCAGGACAACAATGTATGGATGAAATCTAGGTTTGTGATTTTGAAGAAAGAAATCTCGTGGGCCACTTATTTCTATGCCCCTAAGGCATGTTACATCATGGAGGAAGGGTTACATCAAGATGAAAACAACCACTGTAAATGTTATTATCGAGGTATTTCATCAGGGAATCTCCAATATGTACTTGAGCCAGTGGTCTGGATGGCGGTGATTGGCGAGATCTGTACATTGGAAATGGAAAGAAATTAGTTAGGTGCAGACCAGTAGAACATACTTAAGTTTACATGTAAATTTTGCATGACAATCCCATTTTGGTAATTACATGGAATCAAAAACAAGGAACAGGTACGTACGTGTAGGCCTATTGATATATTTAAATTACACGTACATGTAGGGAGACCTGCTGCGGTGTAACATACATGTGTTCCAAAAGCAATATTTGAAATTATTCTGTTTTTCGGGAGCAATTTTAATGGACGATTACAATTTAAAAACTACCCTGAAACAAATGGAGCTGTGTAAAAAAAAAATGCGTACAAAGGTTTGTGGGTTGATTAGTTAATTTACTAGCTCGTTTTTTTTTTTTTTTTTTTTTTTTTTTTTAGCAACTAGCTCACTAAGTAAGTAAATATAGTAAGTATTAAAGTAATAATGACAGAGTTATGCAACCATTCAAGATATATAACCTACAAATGTGGTCAAATCTTAGGGTCTCAAACGGTTCTTCCCTTTGAACAAAAATAATGCCCCACCATTCATAATTTTTTTTTTTAAAACCACCTCAGCTCAATTTCCCCACAAAATAATTTGAAACAAAATTGTTTATTCAATTTCAAAATTGTTTTATCAATCACGCTGTCAATCACGACTTTTCATTTGAAATTCAAGTACACTTTTTTGTGACTTAGAATGACAAGCACGCCAATAAAGGCATAACACTCAGTGACAAATATGAACACGTAAGCCGTGCAATTCGTACGTTAGTTGTGCCAAAAACCGGACAAAAAAATGAAACCTCGCGGTGAAAAACCTCCCCATATCCCCCTTTCCGCAGTCTCCCACAGGCCATATTACACACCAAACGAAAGCTTACGTCGTCATCTGTGTAAATATTGTGATCTTATACTCAATTTTTATCTTGTCCTGTCAGGATACACAAACAAATGAGACCCTTCAACATTACCGTGAACCATTAACCATTCAGGTTTTGACACTAAAAAAAGTTCAAAACGGCTCTTAAACGTGAAAAAAAAAATACATAAATCGAAAGAGTAAAACACGCTGAAAACACCCACCACGCCATCTTGGCCACCAGATACATGGTTTATTCACAAGAGGGCCAAAGCTAGGGGTCGTCGAACTCTCGTCAAAATCACGTAAATTCCCGCGCGCTGCTATGGGCTTTCCGCTGTGCAGATAAAATTGGGGATTTGACCTCATTAACGCAGGCGCTGCGGACTGACTGACAGGGAGTCGAAGGTTTTATAATTATAGACGATGTGACCGGTGACATCACATGTTTACAAAAAGAGCCACAGAGCCTGGACTTCCTTCAGGCACGATTTGTACACAGCTCAATGGAAGAAAGCAAAAAATCTTATATTTTATGAAGATTGCACTGTCTAATTCTTATCAACTTTTGATATGATGAAAGGGGGCACATCTAAAAACTTGTCCAGCTTTTCCTTTCATAACTCTTGGTTTTATGTGGAAATTATGACACAAAATGTCAACTTTCCCATAGGACCAGTGTAGTATCTTGCCTGCCAGAATACTCAAAGAATGTACAAGGTCACACTTATTGTAAACAACGTTCACATGGTCTATAGAATGACTGTTCAGGCAAATGGAAAACTAAAAACAGCGAAAGGTTTTGGCAAACGACGAATTCTGCTTCCGATTAAAAGTTTGAGCAGGCCTGGTTTCCGTGAAATAAGAGTTTGGGATTCGAACCTTCAAAATAAAGGATAACAATGTTTGACAACGCTTGATGGTCTTTAAAAACAGCTCTTTATTCTTTACTGAAGCTTACATAAGCATCTGACATATGACCCACAAGAATAAAAAACCGGCACATCAGAGTGACACTAGTAACAGGACTATTGTAGATGGTCTACGACAGAGCCAAACTGTGTTTCCAAAAAAGGTTGAACACCTGCAATATGTTTAGACAATCTAACTTTACTCGGAAATAGGAACAAAGGGATGAAATTGTTTCCCTTTTTGAATAAACCTTTCTGTTGAAATGGAAAACCACAGAGCAGCTATTGGCTTCTCCTAAAGCTCTTTTTACCCACGTTCAAATTTCACTACGCCTATTGACACTGGTAACTGGAGGAAAAATCTTTAGGAATATGAGCATTGACTACTTAGCTATCAAAACACCCTATAACGCTATAGACAAATTTGAGCAACTTATAGTTTGTGGCTGAATAAAAATGATTTAATAAATGACAGACTACTTCTACTTGACGTATGAATACAGTTGTGGTGGTGATAGGTCATGCTGCAATTACACTGGGATCAGTTATTTAAAGCTGACGTTAACCTATAAAAACCCAACTCTCTACATTTATATAAGAAACTCTATTTTAAGTAGTTGTCCTTCTAATTCTTATTTTGTTGTTTTTTTCGTATTGCCTTTTTGTAATTTTTAAAATGTATATACTGTTTAGTGTTTTTTCTGGCCTATAGGAAATTGATGTAAAACAGCTTTCCCTAATCATTAATTTTGTAAAAAAATATTATTTCGATTGTTTTCCAGATTGTCGGCATATTTCAGACTAAGCAGTTGACTTCGTCACTAATTATGAAAACGACACACTTTTTATACGGGACTTTAACAATCCGTGATATCAAAAATAACCCATGTCTATAGGGTGCATTCGAATAGCTTCCCCGGGTCGGCAGCGGAGTTTTCATCCGGGTGAGCCCTTGACATGAGCTAATCGAACGCCAACTTCCCCCAGCATTCACACCGTTGCATCTTGGGACAGCCGACCCGGAACTACTTTCATTTTGTGCATTACGTCCGTGGATTCACGAAAAGATTGTAAAATAATTATTCTCAAGGTAAAACTGCATGGTTAAATTATTTTTCAATCCCACGTTGATACAAAATGACCCATCTTCGAATGAAAAAATAAAATAAAAATTGCTCACTGAGTCACTGTTTAAAGGGTGAAAATTCGTGTCAAACTTCCTGAAAGTGCCCCGCTGAATTACAAACAAAATGGTGGCCATTGAGAAAGTTTTTCGTCCTGACGTCATGCACCTCGGTCAGCCCCAAGTGACCCGCTCCACAAGCAGGGCACTTGGGGCTGACCCGGTAGAGCCCCGAGAATGACGTCAAAGCTATTCGAACGCACCGGAGGAAACCTGGGTCGACCCGGGGAAGCTAATCGAACGCACCCATAGACTACTTCCCCAAAATACTCTTTGGCGCGTTAGCCTCGTTGGACATGGCACGTTGGATAGCCTCGTTGGATATGGCGAAAAGTAGCAGTTTTCGGTAAAAAAAACCCAAACCCACAAACAAACCCGCCCCCCAAAAGGGTGCCAGACTAGACTGTAAATAAGGTTGTGCTTTGAACCGAAAATTACGTCCTGCAGTCACGTGACCAAAGAAACTAGTCCCTCTATGTTGGAACTCTCTGGAGTCACTACTATGCCGCCCTCTACTGGCAGATCTAAGGCGGATTTGCAGGTGTGTGCAAAACCTTCCATGAAATGAACAGCTTTCGTTCAGACAACATTTTCGACATAAGCGGCACTCTCTTTGATTCTCAATAGCACTGCGCAGGGATCTATTTCAAGGCAGTTATGCCATTCCACTAAAGATCTTAAAAAGAAAGTCGTTATATTTCACTATCTACGATTTGATACTTTTGATTTATTGTTTCAATTGTGGCATTGGAGTTGAGCGTTATTACCACCAACTGACGATGAAGGAGATGTTTCGTATCGTCTTTTTGATTGTCACTTATTACTGCCTTATTGCCGAGGCTAATAATTCCTGTCCAAATGCAGCCACCTGTATCTCTCGAAACCATCATTTCAGTGGTAAAACTGATCTGATCTTACGCGGATATGGCTACCGCAACGTGACGGGCATTTCGTTGATTCGTTGCGGCGGCATGTGTCTATCCGACACCCGCTGTCTGTCCACCAATTACTGGAAGCGGGAGAAGCTGTGTGAGTTGAACGGGGCATCAGCATCGCAGTACCCGCAAGCCTTGGCTGGAAGTAGCGGAAGCTACTATTATGGACCAGAAGAGGTAAGCCTATTTCACTGAAAACTATTGAATCTAGAATTTGAAAAAGAGAGTAATTAAGCTATGTAAATAAAGGGCTTTAACGAATCATCAAAATTAAGTGCATCTTATAGCACCCGAGTCTTCAGATTCCTTTCGATGCGTTAATATGAAGATTTTTGTCTTTAAAGGTATTTTACACTTTTGGTAACAGCTCAAAATCAGTGTCCACATTTTGTGTGATTCAACATATGCATGAACAAACAAAGCTGTGAAAGTTTGAGCTCAATTGGTCATCGAGGTCATGAGAAAATAGTGAAAAGAGACCTTATGTGTTTTCTGTTTTTTCAAACATCACGTTTTTATCACGCGTGATAAAAACTTTTGTTTTACTCATTTCTCAGAAACGATAACATTTTAGCCATAAATATTGCAAGGAATCCTTTCTACCATTACTTACTTGAAATCTTGTAAGTTATAGGTGAATCTGTGAACATTTGTGTTTTTCGATCTTACCAATAGTGTACATGCCCTTTAACAAAGCTTTTTGTTATCACAACTAACAATTCTTTCAATGTTGGTTGCATTTAGTGGTTTACGTATTAGTTGTCCCGACATTGTCGGAAAAGCTATTGTTTACGTAAAACAAATTAATTTGCTTTTTTTCCTATTCTTATTCTTTGTTTCTGTCTAATTCCCATAAGCCTTGTACACGGATTTTGTTTACCCCAAAATTCATACTGAGCTTTGCCTAAAAAAGAGTGCCTCGCCGATGGCAACAGTGTTATGCATCTTTCCATTGTGTATAACGTAGGCCAAATTATACGCTTCGATGTACTTTAATTAACTATTCGAACGGAGATATGAGTTAATTAAACCTTGAAATCAAAGTGATGTGCTGAAAATAACTGCGTGCTTTTTGCAACATATCGCACATTTTGTCACATTTTGTCATGAGGTTCAAGGGATAACAAAATTTATCCCCTCCTCTCTTTCGCTTGGTTTGAGCAGCAAAGAAAAACAAATCCACCCTTCCACTTTTCGGCTAGGTTCGAGGAACAAAGGGATACAAAATTATATCCCCTCTTCTTTTCGGCTGGGTTTGAGCAACAAAGGATAACAAAATATACCCCCTTACTTAAATTGTTACCGCTCAAACCACAAATAAACGCTCTCTTTTTTGGTCAGCTTTCTCTATAATAAAGTATACATTGTAAATAAAAAAGTGTGCATTTTTTCTTTGGTATTATGATGCAATAACAGTTTGGAGTATAAAATGTGGCAATTGTTTTGCTAATATTTTATGAAGAAAAACAGCATGATTTTAAGATTATGAAAACAATTTCAAGAATAGTTGCTTTTTATTACAAAACAAAGTGAAAAATGAAAAATTGTAGTTAAAAATGAACCTGTTAAGGGTAAATTTTAACCATCTCTGACGAAACTAATTAATTTTAAAATAAATAAGATCGTAGTTTAAGACTATAGCCCACCGAAAAAACACACAGAAAACAGCTGGCAAACCTTCTTGAAAAATAGCCCGGCCGATTGTCTTGTCGGGCGGCCATTTAAAAAAGAAAAAAAGAAAAATGAAAAGGCCCTCCTCCGTCCTGTTTTTCAAAATGGCAGGACGCTAAACTTGTTTATTATTATTATTATTTTGCCTAAGGTTGAGAGTTCTTAGTCTATGGACACCGACTAATCACACCAGGGACGCAATATCCTTCAACACATTTAATGCACTTATGAAAGCCCTACCATCAATTACTTATTTATTTATTTTATGCCTCAGCGCCTTTGAGAAAACTTTTGATTTAGGCACTTTTTTTAATTTGACCGACTGGTTGATTAATTGAGTGTACATCCATGAATGGGAAAATCCATTTACACTATTGGGGACAAAAATCCAGTTCATATACAACGTGGCAGAAAGCACGAGACTTTAAAAAAAGAAGCTTATCAATTGATGAAAAGAATATGGTATAAATAGTATAGAACAAGCATAAAACAATTTTTTCTAATCCGATGACAAGACAAGTCATGAACTAGAACCACAGGACAAAACATGATTCGTCATGATCTTTGTGTACATCAATTTACAAAAAAGATACATTACCCTTTTTAAGCAATATTTTTTTGTGAAAATGTTGAAATCACGTTAAGTACATTATTGATGGCAAGTTGCTCAACAAAAGCAGCATTGTTGTCACCCTACACATCTGCTAAAGCCACCCCTGTCAACCAAATGTAATGGTCCAGCCACAGCAGTCAGTCCGCAGCGCACAGAAAAGTCGTTCCTTTTATCTGCACAGTATGCATGGGTTTCCGTGCGTGACCTCGGTATGAATATTTAATTAGGCAAAAGGGCTTTTGGAATTCAGTCTTTTTCGGCCTTTTCTGAAAAGTATTAACAGAAATTATATACCAGTAAATTGAAATGAAGAGCATATCTGTCGTTTTGTATGACAAAAATCGGTGCAACTCGAATTTTAAAAAGAGAAATTTGTACGTACAAAATGGCTTCAAAAGAGAAAAAGAATGTCACAAAAACACGGCAGATTGTCCCGTTATCAATGTCGCCCACAGTCCCCAAATAGTATACATGGATAGATTATTTCATATTCTACCATGAAATGTTAAAAACGAGACCGGTTCGTAGCTAGTCCAGTCAGGATACAACGATTTCCACCGGTAGTCCAAAACTCCCGTTACGAAAAAAGCCACCATTATACCGCATGGTTTTCCCTGCACGGTGATTGACTGAGAGCGCAATACCATGACGTCATCCATTGATGTTCAGCCTGCTGTTTTTCGTGGGCATGGTGCCCCGACCACAAAGATAGCGTTAGTCAACACAACAAAGAGCCTGGCTAGCCGGAGCTGAATCTGGGGGCATATTGTTTTTTCTACACGAAAATTGCGAATTTGTTTTAGCTTGAATTTGAAACAGAAAAGGGAATCCTAAATAAGACAAGGTTTAATTTTTTTGAGAATGGCAATGTCAGTGGTTAAAAAAGATGTCAATCGGTGGTCGAGTTGAAATCTGCCGAGCAAGTGAAGGACTGCTGCAGTAAAACCAGTAGGTTTTTATTTAAAAAAAAAACTGTTTTTATAAAAAAAATGAATAAATTAAAAAAAATTGCTTAGCGGACTTGGTTTTTAAACAAAGTATAGTATAGTAATTCAGGGAAACTTGTAAAACCACAGACAAAGCAACAATTATAAGTCAATGGATTATCTTATATTTTCCTGAGTTTATTTATTCAAAATAAACTTTGATTTCAGGGAACTCTGTATGACATTACTTACTGCTTGTTGTTTAAAAAGGAATAAATCTATAAACTTCTTACTTTTCCTGACCCATTTTTGTGAATTAATTGGAAATGTTTGGTGTAATAATGGCCAAATAGATAGCACATGTCATAACAAATAACATTCCCATCAAATTTGCATTGTAATAGTACATTGATAAACAAAAAACATACCTTTTATTGCATAAGAGACCTGCTGGCTGCAGATCATTGAAGTTGTTTGTAAATTAAAAAATATATTATAAAAGTATGTGAAAAGAACTGAACTATTGCATATCAAAACTTAAGTCTTTGGCTTTGTTTGTTCCTACATGCAGGACAACAATGTATGGATGAAATCTAGGTTTGTGATTTTGAAGAAAGAAATCTCGTGGGCCACTTATTTCTATGCCCCTAAGGCATGTTACATCATGGAGGAAGGGTTACATCAAGATGAAAACAACCACTGTAAATGTTATTATCGAGGTATTTCATCAGGGAATCTCCAATATGTACTTGAGCCAGTGGTCTGGATGGCGGTGATTGGCGAGATCTGTACATTGGAAATGGAAAGAAATTAGTTAGGTGCAGACCAGTAGAACATACTTAAGTTTACATGTAAATTTTGCATGACAATCCCATTTTGGTAATTACATGGAATCAAAAACAAGGAACAGGTACGTACGTGTAGGCCTATTGATATATTTAAATTACACGTACATGTAGGGAGACCTGCTGCGGTGTAACATACATGTGTTCCAAAAGCAATATTTGAAATTATTCTGTTTTTCGGGAGCAATTTTAATGGACGATTACAATTTAAAAACTACCCTGAAACAAATGGAGCTGTGTAAAAAAAAAATGCGTACAAAGGTTTGTGGGTTGATTAGTTAATTTACTAGCTCGTTTTTTTTTTTTTTTTTTTTTTTTTTTTTAGCAACTAGCTCACTAAGTAAGTAAATATAGTAAGTATTAAAGTAATAATGACAGAGTTATGCAACCATTCAAGATATATAACCTACAAATGTGGTCAAATCTTAGGGTCTCAAACGGTTCTTCCCTTTGAACAAAAATAATGCCCCACCATTCATAATTTTTTTTTTTAAAACCACCTCAGCTCAATTTCCCCACAAAATAATTTGAAACAAAATTGTTTATTCAATTTCAAAATTGTTTTATCAATCACGCTGTCAATCACGACTTTTCATTTGAAATTCAAGTACACTTTTTTGTGACTTAGAATGACAAGCACGCCAATAAAGGCATAACACTCAGTGACAAATATGAACACGTAAGCCGTGCAATTCGTACGTTAGTTGTGCCAAAAACCGGACAAAAAAATGAAACCTCGCGGTGAAAAACCTCCCCATATCCCCCTTTCCGCAGTCTCCCACAGGCCATATTACACACCAAACGAAAGCTTACGTCGTCATCTGTGTAAATATTGTGATCTTATACTCAATTTTTATCTTGTCCTGTCAGGATACACAAACAAATGAGACCCTTCAACATTACCGTGAACCATTAACCATTCAGGTTTTGACACTAAAAAAAGTTCAAAACGGCTCTTAAACGTGAAAAAAAAAATACATAAATCGAAAGAGTAAAACACGCTGAAAACACCCACCACGCCATCTTGGCCACCAGATACATGGTTTATTCACAAGAGGGCCAAAGCTAGGGGTCGTCGAACTCTCGTCAAAATCACGTAAATTCCCGCGCGCTGCTATGGGCTTTCCGCTGTGCAGATAAAATTGGGGATTTGACCTCATTAACGCAGGCGCTGCGGACTGACTGACAGGGAGTCGAAGGTTTTATAATTATAGACGATGTGACCGGTGACATCACATGTTTACAAAAAGAGCCACAGAGCCTGGACTTCCTTCAGGCACGATTTGTACACAGCTCAATGGAAGAAAGCAAAAAATCTTATATTTTATGAAGATTGCACTGTCTAATTCTTATCAACTTTTGATATGATGAAAGGGGGCACATCTAAAAACTTGTCCAGCTTTTCCTTTCATAACTCTTGGTTTTATGTGGAAATTATGACACAAAATGTCAACTTTCCCATAGGACCAGTGTAGTATCTTGCCTGCCAGAATACTCAAAGAATGTACAAGGTCACACTTATTGTAAACAACGTTCACATGGTCTATAGAATGACTGTTCAGGCAAATGGAAAACTAAAAACAGCGAAAGGTTTTGGCAAACGACGAATTCTGCTTCCGATTAAAAGTTTGAGCAGGCCTGGTTTCCGCTCACACAAACCATTAACCATACGGATCGTATTCCAGACTATGAAGGTCATGCTCTAACAAACAGGCTTTGTGATTTGACACAAAAAAATGCCCCTCTTTTCGGTTCACCAATATAAAAAAGGGTTCCATGCATGGATTGGAAGCTCATTTTATCTTGTTTCATAAACCGTGCGACCTAAATTTCAGCAAGCTCATTAGCGAGTTTGCTATTCGATTAAAACCCTGCAGTAAGCGTGCGAGCCAGGGTTTTCAAGGCACAATTTGCATATTTTGTTAATTACACCTGTTATGAATAAAGTAGAAAGCCTTTTTTCTTGACTTCCTCTATTATACGATTGAGAAACATAATAGAGAATTTGAGTGGCCTAGCTTATCTGGTTTACCATCTACATCCAAATCAAGTGGCAGTGGTCCAAGGTTCACGGGGAATTCCCTATGGACTAGTGTTGACAAAATGCCTTAGCACCCATGCTGGGTAATTGAAAGTGCCTGGCAGGCTTGTCTGTCAACATACAACCTTACCGACTTTATGGTGCCAGCTGGCGGGCTTCACCAGAGCTTCCAAAGAGGTATTTACTATTGTGGTCAGGGGTGGGTGGGGGTGCTTTTGTTTGACTTTGTGAATGGAGCGTGAAATTATTATTATTATTATTTTTTTTCCTTAGTGAGTTAGTGGAATCACTTGGGGGGGGGGGGGTATGGGGGAATTGTTTAACAATCTCTAGACCATCTCAGAGGTGTTGGGGTTGCTCAGAGTCCATTATGCAGCAATAAATCCCCGTGTGTGTAGTGTATTAGTGTGTGTTAGTGTGCCTTGATTTGAATGGCCCGCCAAATTTATAGCGTTTTGTGTGGGCTATCACACACTGCATGGTTGAGGGACATGACCTTAGAAAAATTACCAAAAATGTGGTGTGACCTCCATAATATGACCTCCATGGGTTTCGTGCTAAACATTCTACTTCACATGCAAAAATTCTCCATTTCATTAATAGTATTGTGACAGGAATTTACATACTATAGTTATCTTTCTTGATTTCTCTAAAGCATTCGATACACTAAATCTTTACATTTTGCTGTATAAATTAAACCATTACGGAATTCGTGGAAAATCACAAAAGTGGTTCACCAGTTATCTGTCTAACAGGAGTCAGTGTGTTTCAGTTGATTAAAATATATCCTCCTATCGCACATTATCCTGTGGGGTACCCCGGGGATCAATCCTCGGACCATTGCTTTTTCTAATTTACATCAATGATAGCACTAGTTCGTCCAAACTTCTTTCTTACGTTCTATTTGCCGACGATTCTTAATTATTTTTTAGCCATGCAAATATTGCTACACTTGTTAATACTTTGTTCTGTGTCTGACTGGCTCAAATCCACCAAGTTATCCTTAAATCTTAAGAAGACTACATGTATGCTGTTTAGCAACAAGCACACTGTTCTTCCTACAGACATTTGTATTGATAATACGGTGATCAACTTAAAGACACTGGACACTATTTGTAATTGTCAAAGACCAGTCTTTTCCCTTGGTGTATCTCAACATATGGATAAAATAACAAACCTGTAAAAACTTGAGCTCAATTGGTCGTCGAAGTTGCGAGATAAGTATGAAAGAAAAAACACCCTTGTCACACGAAGTTGTGTGCTTTCAGATGGTTGATTTCGAGACCTCAAATTCTAATTCTGAGGTCTCGAAATCAAATTCGTGGAAAATTACTTCTTTCTCGAAAACTATGTCACTTCAGAGGGAGCCGTTTCTCACTATGTTTTATACTGTCAACCTCTCCCCAATTACTCGTTACCAAGTAAGGTTTTATGCTAATAATTATTTTGAGTAATTACCAATAGTGTCCTCTACCTTTAACAAATAGTGTAAAATTCCGTCACCGTTTTCACAACGAGCCGCTTATGTCCAAACGCTTAGTTGAGGTGTTCGTGCAACAGCACGAACAACTCATTGTTGAGGTGTTCGTGCAACAGCGCGAACAACTCATTGTTTTTGTTCGTTTTTTTTAGGTGTTCGGGGCAATAGCCATGCAAACCTCGCTAACAATCAAATATCAGGCTTTTATTCGTGTGCTTTTTAAGACTTTTGCTAAAGTGTGTAGCTTGGAATGCTTTTACTAAGAGTTAAACTAGGCAACTAGAAATAACCAAAATACAAAATATTTTCGTGACAATTAACGATTAGATTGATAAATCTTCCCCTATGGATAAAACACTGGGTTGCGCAGTCACGGCAATGTGTCTGAGATTGTGCCGCAGTATTCCTAACCGAAGATGAACCACTTGGTTAGTACATACATGTACCCCCATCGGATTTGTGCATGACCAACATATGTAATTCCTATAGATAAGTAAAGGTGTTTTTTAAGGCATTAGAATGGGATAAGTTACATACCATCTTGTACCTTATAAAATTTATTAGCAAATGAGTTGTTGTCTGATAAAGCAGGTTTGATAAATGTCAAGGCTGCCTGTTGAAGTTTTTAATTTAGAGATACAAATACTGGGCTGTCATACTTGAAAGCTTCACAGCAATCTTATGTCTTAATTGGCCGTTTAACCGCGGACACAAGGTTCAGCCAAGCTAGAAACATATCATAACATTTTGCAAGGCTACGGCGTGGACCCATACAATGACAATTTGTAACTAGAGATAAGAATTTGTTAATAACAAATTCGAGGTGTTCGGATTATGATTTTATGACATGTGGTTCAGGAGATATGATTGGTATACTTTGAACTTCCTGTTTGGACCAGAAGGGAAGGTCAAAGTGGGGTCATGCTTCGAATAAAATGTTTGTGTTTCAGTGCAGTTAATTTCGCGCGGTTTAACAGCGGGTCAGTGCATACCCTATTTCAACTGGAAGTGAAGGTCAAATAGGTAACATCTCCGTGGCAAAGTTTGAGAACGCTTATGGACCTAAAACATGATGTAAAACTTGTGAGAAGTGTGTTTGTAAAAAGTATGAATATTTCTTAAAGTATGAAATTTGAAATTTTCAACTTCCGGTTTGAACAGGAAGTCAAGGTCAAATGGTGTAACACTTTGTGTAGTAATTGCTACATTTTATGATTTTATGAACTTTGATTTACTGTATTTTGACACCTGATAACGTCATCATGAACCTGATGGAGGTTTTATCCAGGTCCAAACATGGTGTTAATTTAAAGTTGATTTGATATACAGAAGTTAATGTTTTTACCGAAAAAGTTTTTTTTTTAAAGAATTACACAGAGGCAAACTTTGACCTTCCGGTACGACCGGAAGTAAATGTCATGTGAATTTGGCGTTAAGTTTTTAAATGTTGCCCATGTCTTTGTCTATCACATGCCCAAATATGAATAGTGTAGCTATATTATTCAGAGACATAAAGGCATTTGCACAAGGTCACTTTTTGACCTTAAATGGCTTGTAATTTGACACCTGATAACGTCATTTGAACGTCACTGCAACGGTTTTGTCTCCTGATGAATATCTAACTATGTGTGAAGTTTCAAGGTTGTGTAAGCTTAGAAAAGGCGTCTGTGCTATCGGACAATCGTTGGGGATAAAAAGAAGAAGTATTAAACTAGACATAAGAATTTGTTTGATAACAAACTCGAGGTGTTCGGATTATGATTTTATGACATGTGGTTCAGGAGATATGATCTATATGCTTTGAACTTCCTGTTTGGACCAGAAGGGAAGGTCAAAGTGGGGTCATGCTTCGAATAAAATGTCAAAATGTGTATTAAGTTAGCAAGCAGCACAATTATTAAGACTTCATGACATGTGGTTCAGGAAAAAAATGATTTTTAAAATTTGAACTTCCTGTTTGGACCAGAAGGAAAGGTAAAAACGGGGTCGTGCCTCTGAGTAAATTGTCACAAGTGTTGTTAGCTACAGGACAGCACAAACATTACAACTTTATGACATGGTTCAGGAGATATGATTATTTGAATTTTTGAGCTTCCGGTGCGACCGGAAGTAAAGTTCATGTGAATTTGGCGTTAACTTTTTAAATGTTGCCCATGGCTTTGTCTATAAATGGCTTGTAATTTGACACCTGATGACGTCATTATGACGTCATTGCAACGGTTTTGTCTCCTAATGAATATCTAACTATGTGTGAAGTTTTAAGGTTGATTAAGTTTTGAAAAGACGTCTTTACTACCGGACAATCGTTGGAGATAAAAAGAAGAAGTATTAAACTAGACTTAAATTTTTGTTCTAACAAAAACAAGGTGTTCGGAAGACACGTTACCAAATTAACAGAGCTAATGAAAAAAAACCATGAAATTTGGTAAACATGTCTTCAAAGTAACATTTTTGAAATAAAGCTTAACTTGAAAAACTGTTGACGTAATCGAGACGTCCTTATTTAGCTAGCGTGCTTTATGAAAGAGGGTCAACTAATACGTGCGCTGTAATGCCGGTTTCAACCAGATGTAAAGATCAAAATGTTGTCATCTCTTTGCAAAAGTTTGAGCAGGGTCATATATCTACATGATTTATAGTTTTTGAGATATACATTTCTGAAAATGTTCAACTTCCCGTCTGAACCAAAAGTTAATCTATCCGATGATGTGTAGATTGTAAAAATCCAACATGTGGTTCCGGAGTTATGAATTTTTCAAATATTAGACTGACTGTCTTTGGGTATGCAATATCGATGAAACAACAGCGACGATGAAACAACAGCGACGATGTATTCCAACATGTAGCAGTTTAGTGCAATGCCCACGTAAACTTAACTAAACGTGCAATGTACATTGTGGCTGTACAGGTACACTGTTTGTGTACATGTGTTCTTTCACTATCGTGCGTCGTCAATGAGGGTCAACTTAAACGGGCGCTTTATCGTCCTTTTTCGACCAGATGTAAAGATCAAAATATTGGTATCTCTGTGCAAAGGTTTGGGCAGACTAAACGTTCTAGAACCTGATAGAAAAATCATGCTGAAAAGTTCAATAGTATTTAAGATTTGAATTTTTGAAATGTTTAACTTCCGGTTTGAACCGGAAGTCAAAGTCAAATAGGGTCAAGTTTTGTGTAGCGTTTGTTACATTTTTAACGACCTGTCCGATGATGTGTAGATTGTAAAAATCCAACACGTGGTTCACGAGTTATGATATTTTACAAATATTAAATTTTGATTTATTGTAATTCAAAACCTGATGACGTCGTCATAACATCATCACGTTTGTGTCGTCTTGATATTGAGTTTCAATGTTCAATTCGATTTTAATCTTGAGTTATGCCCAAATTTGAAAATTTTCACGAAAACACACAAAGGCAGACTTTGACCTTCCGGTACGACCGGAAGTAAAGGTCATACGATTTTTCAAATGTTGTCCTTGTCTTGATCTATCAGATGCTTAATTATAAACATCATAGCTTTCCAATTGCTGAATCTACAGCAAAAAGCAAAAGGTACCTTTTAAACCTTATAAACGTTGTAGTTGGACACCTGATGACGTCATGATGACGAATTAAAATGGTTTTATATCATAATGAATATCTAACTATGTATGAAGTTTCAAGTTTATGTGAGTTTGGGAAGTGTGTCTTTGGTAGCGGACAATCGCCACGGAGAAGAAGAAGAAGAAGTAAAACTAGATATAACTTTTTGTTGCAAGCACAAAAACAAGGTGTTCGGGAAGCGTAATTTTTTCACCCAGGACCAATCTCAGACACATTGCCGTGATTGCGCAACCCAGTGTTTTATCCATGGGGGAAGATTTACCAATCTAATCGTTATCTATCCTGAAAATACATTGTCTTTTAGTTATTTCTAGTGGCCTAGAATAACTCTTAGGAAAATCATTACAAGCTACACACTTTAGCAAAAGTCTAAAAAAGCTAACAATTAAAAGTGTGTCATTTGATTGTTTGTGATGTTACTGTTTTGTGGCGTGCTTAACAAGCTACACACTTTAGCAAAAGTCTTTAAAAAGCACACGATTAAGCACACAAGGTTTGCATGGACGGCTGTTTTAGAGACTAACAAAGCTGTTGTCAAAATCAGGTTACGTGAACCTTGAACAGAGACTAGAATAGAGCGAAAAGCCGCTCACAATGCAACTGGTATAGATCACGCATTGTGTGTGTTTTCAGTGCAGTTATTTTCCCGTGGTTTGACAGCGGGTCAATAAATACCCATAATAATTGGCCAAAATTTCAAATATTTGTAACAAAAAAGGAATCACGTCATCTAGTTGTTTCTTTAGATTTACGTGGTCATTATCACTGTCTATCAACATGCCAAACTTCAACTCAGTCGAACTTGTGGTTTTGTATATACACGGGTTTAAAAGGTAAATCTTTAAGGCGAAACCATGTGACACACGATGACGTCATCAATCTAGAACTTCACACATATGTTGTCTGCATAAAGGTCATTATGTATACCAATTTTGAAACAATTATCCTAAACTTCGCCACAGACATCTAGTAAAAGTGTGTTTTTAACTGTTTTCAACCTGCCGCTAGAGGGCGCTCTTGACTTTTATGACGTCACTTGTCTTGTTTTTTAAAACCAGACCCTTGCTTGACTATAACACCGTTAAAAAAACTTCAAAAAATATGCCACTTTTAAATTACAAGGCACTTCCGGTTTCGACCGGAAGTAGAGGTCAAGTCATGTCACGCACACAATAAAAAATGGAGACCTATGTTACCTCTATATATTTCCGCAAAAAGCAACCGACGGTCTCCTCATCTTGATTTGATATGGATTTTCAATGACTAAAATGTTTAATGTTTAAAAACCTTGTAACTTGACACCTGATGACGTAATCATGACGAAACCAAAAATGGTTTCATCTACTATTGAATATCTAACTACCTGTGAAGTTTCAAGTTTATATGAGCTTAGAAAGTGTGGGTTTTTTAGCGGACAAGCGGCGAAGAGAAGAAGAAGAAGAAGAAGAATCTGAAGAAGTAAAAAAAAAAACTAAAAAAAACGAACAAAAACAAGAGGTCTTCGGACTTTTGTCCAAACACCTAAAAAAAACCGAACAAAAACAAGAGAGTCGTTCCGAGCTTTGCTCCGAACACCTGATTAAGAGATGAAAATACCGGGTTGTCATACTTGAAAGCTTCACACTATTCTGTTTCTTAATATTGACCGATTAAATACCTACGCACGATGCAGCCAAGCATGAAATTGATTATAACAATTTGCCGGGCTACTGGCGCTAAAGAACACAACCCCCATTGTTGTTATCCAAACTTCGGCCGCTCAATAAGCTGAGTAGATAATGTTATGATATCGTTTTGCTCCTCGTCAAAATACGGTTTTTAAAATTAAAAATATACTTTTATATAAAATGGGATGATATGAAGATGGATAAGTCATATCGAAATAGCTGAATGATAACATGGAGTTAATGTAAGTAATCGTTTAAATGAAAACCCAATTAGTCACACTATAATTTTGTCTCACGTATTGATTGCATTGGCTTCGTGCATCAAATAATTACCACTGAGCTGTTGTTAAGCAGGTTTGATAAAAACAACAAGGCCGAAATAGGAAGTTCAAATATTAAAAATCATATTTCCTGAACCACATGTCATGAAGTCTTAATCTTTGTGTTGCTTGCTAGCTTAATACAGGTTTGACATTTTATGTCCGAAGCATGACCCCACTTTGACCTTTCCTTTCGGTCCAAACAGGAAGTTCTAACTATACGAAACTCTAGTCTCTATTCAAGAGTCTCGTAACCTGATTTTGGCAATAGCTTTGTCAGTCTTTAAAACAGCCGTCCATGCAACCTCACTAACAATCAAACATCAGGCTTTTAATCGTGTGCTTTTTTAGACTTTTGCTAAAGTGTGTAGCTTGTTAGGCACGCCACAGTTATAGCACCAAAGTCAACTGAATGCAATAGCTCACGCGTTGACACAACACTGACCCCATTGATAGACGAACACCTCGTGTTTGTTTGTACAAACACTAAATTCTAGTTAGTTTTTTTAAATTCTTCTCAGTGGGCTTTGTCCGCAAGCAAACGCATACTTACAAACTTTTGATCAACCTTAAACTTCATGTGAAGTTAGAACATAACTAGCAGAAGCTGAGTAAGCCATTTTAGGTCAAAAAGTGACCTTATGCCAATGCCTGTATGTCTCTGAATAATATAGCTACACAATTCAAATTCGGGCATATGATAAACAAAGACATGGGCAACATATGAAAAGTTAACGTCAAATTCACATGACCTTTACTTCTGGTCGTGCCGGAAGGTCAAAAGTTGACTGTGTGATACCATATTGGGACCTGGATAAAACCTCCATCAAGTAGGTGTGACGTCATGATGACGTCATCAGGTGTCAAAATACAGTAAATCAAAGTTTAATCATTCATAAAATCATAACTCAAGAAGTACATTAG
The DNA here is from genome assembly GCA_032158295.1 of Pycnopodia helianthoides. Lineage (NCBI taxonomy): Eukaryota > Metazoa > Echinodermata > Asteroidea > Forcipulatida > Asteriidae > Pycnopodia > Pycnopodia helianthoides. The sequence continues at coordinate 1,168,504 of CM063248.1, read as the reverse complement.
CTATTATTACAATCTATACATCATCGGAGAGGTCATGAAAAATGTAGCAAATACTACACAAAGTCTTACACCATTTGACCTTGGCTTCCTGTTCAAACCTGAAGTTGAAAATTTCGAAATTCATACTTTAGGAAATTTAATACTTTTTACAAACACACTTCTCACAAATTTTACATTATGTTTTAGGTCCATAAGCGTTCTCAAACTTTGCCACGGAGATGTTACCTATTTGACCTTCACTTCCGGTTGAAATCGGGTATGCATTGACCCGCTGTTAAACCGCGCGAAATTAACTGCACTGAAAACACACACAATGCGTGATCTATACCAGTTGCATGGTGAGCGGCTTTTCACTCCATATGGATTGACCACAAGGTTCATAGTTCACCGTACATGATTGTACTCTAGTCTCTGTTCAAGGTTCACGCAACCTGATTTTGGCGATAGCTTTGTTAGTCTCTAAAACAGCCGTCCATGCAAACCTCGCTACGAATCAAATGTCAGGCTTTTGATCGTGTGCTTTTAAAGACTTTTGCTTAAGTGTGTAGCTTGTAATGCTTTTACTAAGAGTTATTCTAGGCCACTAAAAATCCCATGGATAAAACACTGGGTTGCGATCACGGCAATGTGTCTGAGATTGCGCCGCAGTTTATTCCTAACCGAAGGTAAACCACTTGGTTAGTACATACTTGTACCCCATTGGATTTGTGCATGACCAACATATGTAATTTCTCGGTATGTAAAGATGTTTTTTAAAGGCATTTGAATGGGATAAGTTACATACCATCTTGTACCATATAAAATTTATTAGTAAGAAAAACACATTTTTTTCATCATGACGACATCGGGTGTCAAGTTACTGTAATTCAAAGCTTATAATTTAAAAAATCATATCTCCCGAACCACATGTCATCAAGTTGTATTGTTTGTTTTGTCTTGTAAGTTGTAGCTTACAACATTTGTGACATTTTGTTCATACGGATGACCCAACTTTGACCTTTCCTTCCGGTCCAAACAGGAAGTTCAAATATTAAAAATCATATTTCCTGAACCACATGTTATGAAGTCTTAATCGTTGTGCTGCTTGCTAGCTTAATACACGTTTGATATGTTATTCCCGAAGCATGACCCCACTCTGACCTTTCCTTCCGGTCCAAACAGGAAGTTCTAACTATACGAAACTCTAGTCTCTGTTCAAGGTTCTCGTAACCTGATTTTGGCAATAGCTTTGTCAGTCTTTAAAACAGCCGTCCATGCAAACCTTGTGTGCTTAATCGTGTGCTTTTTAAAGACTTTTGCTAAAGTGTGTAGCTTGTTAAGTACGCCACAAAACAGTAACATCACCAAACTCTACTAAATGCAATAACTAAAGCGTTGACACAACACTGACCCCATTGATAGCCGAACGCATCGTGTTTGTTTGTACAAACACTAAATTCTAGTTGAGGTTTACATTTTACGCTATGCTTGGCTTAAAACTGCAAAAATCTGCAATACTAAAGCCACGGTTTGCAGTTAAAAACCTCTCATATGATTCTGTTTAAGTTTAACCTCTCCATTGACTAACTCAAATTTTTTGATATATTGGCTAATATTGGCTATTGGCTAAGTAATTAGTCAAAGATAAGTGTCCCTTCGTGAAAACTAAAAAGTGAGATGACCTACTTAAACACCCTACTGGATAACGTATTTTTACATAGGAATGGGGCGCGCGTGTCACGTGATCACGCGCACACCAACATAGGTGGCTCTTCGTGGAACGTGAAAAACAAGTTTTGCTACATTTTACGCTCCTCTGTTACAACGTATTACAATGCATTTTCGGGGCCGATGGCTCTTCGTGAAAACGCAAAATGCATCTGTTGAGATAAAGGCCCCTTCCTGTAACAATCAATAATTTGTTAACAAAAGATCTGTGGCTCTTCGTGAAAACGGTGACAAAAAGTGACAATTTTAGTCAAAATACACTTTTTTGAATTACAAAGTGCCTCTTTTGACGTTTCCTTATCAAATAGAAATCATCTATTTAGAAAGAGGAATCTACACAATGCCGAGTGACATAACAGGTTTAACAAAAGTATTTTCCTAAAACAGAGGAAAACGCCTCCCGAGTGCGTGAATGTAAGGGAATTTCCAATGTTGAACAGATTTATGTATTTATGTATTTAATCATTCGTTTTTGTTTACAATAATACAAAACATTATAGCCTACAGAAGACTTATAATAACAGTCTGACCAAGAATTATAAAAATAGAGGAATATGTGGAAATACAAAAAGCAAACAGCAGCCATTGTCCCAAAGGGAGCTAAATGACTATCTAAAAGAAAAATCTCCATACAAAAAGAGAATCATTAGAGCATAAAAACAAATATCATAACCACACAAGGAAGGATTATAATGCACTCTTATAAAAGAACGTTAAAAAAAGAAGAAAATTCAAGAATTAAAAGGCTAAAGACTCAACTGGGTAATGTTAACATTTAACGAGAGTTTTTTACTGAGGTGAATCAATAGCTTGTTCCAAATAATTATTAGGAAAATGGTTGGAAACGGAAAATTCAATAGAGTTTGTTCAGGCAAATCCAACTTTTAAAGTATAAAGGTCAACATAGCAATCCCAATAAGTGGAGTGAAGCCAATGTGTTCACCACAGGTGTCCAAAAGCGAGTATTAATAGTAAGAAGCAGTTCTTGTTCGAGATCATACCTATGGTGAAAACTTCGCAGAACAAAAAAGAGAATGAGATATTTGTACAGTTCGCCTGATAATATTGGAGTTGCTCTGTGATTTTTCCTCTGTAGCAACTAAATCAATACTAAAGGCCATATACGCAATACTAATAGTGTCGATACGCCCATAATAAATATCGGCACAAATTAATGTATACCATATCCAGCGCAAACCTTAGCGTGGTCTTTCGAGTTGATGTTAAACTTGTCCATGGAGTGTACAACCGAAACTCAATTAAGTCCCAACCTCGGAAGGGTCTATAGTTAAAGACAATGGAAATACATAGCAATAAAGTTAAACAACCTTCATCAAATCCGTGTTGTGACGTATTTTACACCACGACACGGATTGGATTTACGCTGGTTTTCGGAGGCACTTTACGCTGGTTTTCAGCGTTGGTTTGACGTTCATGTTTTATTGGTCTTTGTTGGGAACCACGCAGGGCTCCTTGTAACGCGCGCCTGCAAAAAGCTGCGACGTAGCTAGTTAAACGGGTAGTTTGCCAAGCCTAAACCAGGACGGAGTTTATAAAGTCAAAAGGAAACCAAACAGATTACTGCATTAACTAGAGATAAACTTAATTTAATCACATTAACAAATACTACAATGCAAAGCAATCTCAATTGAATGGCAATTAGGAAACTTGAGAATAAACACGAGGGTGTAGATGTCCGTTAAGTAAGTAGCAATATTGATATATATATATATATATATATATATATATATATATTATGCCAAACACCCAGACAAATGACTATATTCAAGAATAAACAATTCGCAGGAAAAAAAATAAGTCTTACTAAATACATTAAATTACATTTACATAATTTAGAACCCGGGGAACTGATCAGGTTCGCCCAACGGTGGACTAAAGCCACGGGGTTCTTAAGTTACGTCTTTTCGGTAGTCTTATCCAAAACAAGATACATACAAGATACATACTTTCTTCACTATAAATTATATGTTGTTCCTTGTTACACAAAGGAAAAAGGCATTCACAATAATCTACCTCGGTTACGTGTAACCAACAAAACCACACTGGCAGAGATTATTTTAAATTCACTGCTGAAGTTTTTGCGGAAAGAGCGAAAAAGAAAATTGCTGGAAGAATTAACTATTGATGCTGTAACTACCCATTAGTGCAACGGTGTGTTTTACTATCCATTCATTGTTTATGGAAAGGTTGCTGTAAAATGCGCTAAAATGGAAAAAGGCAATTGCCTAGCGCTGGTCTGTTTTCACGAAATGGCCATGGTTCCATTATTAATCACCTTAAGCGAAGTTAGCAATAACGATATTTTGTTATTGTAGGTACTTCATGAATCTTTCATACTAAAATTCTAAGGAAGGTCATTTTGTCCTTTTGTTCATAATCACTGGACACATCTTAAAGGCACATGCAGCACACGTTTGGTAATTAGAGCCTACTGATTGTGTTAATCCTATATAAATGTAGGTACACACGATAAAACCAACCTGTGAAAATTTCACTTCAAAAGCTGGTCGCGTCTTTGAGATATCACCGAAAAACCGGAGCGAATATTTCCACGCAGGAAGAATATTCCCCATAGGAATACACAGTCTGAGAAGCGTTTCTGACAGGAACGCTTCTCAGATTCAACATTTTGGGGAATAAAAAGTGATTGTTTTTCAATAACCGTAGTACTTCGAAGCTTAAAGTTTCTCAAAATTCATTATACTACCCAAAGCTGCTGTCCTTCTTACCAAGTAAGTTTTTATTGCCATTGATTTTCAGAGTCATTACCAAGCGTGTACTGTGCTTTTAATAAAGAGAAAGAGATCAATGGAAAGACCAATTTATTGTCATTTTTGAGTCAGCAAAGAGTTACCCCCTAACCAGATGCTCATCCCCTCATCACTGGACGTAATACTCTCAGATCACTAGTCTACGTTCACTAGATGGACCTCGACATTTGACATCTGATTCGTTGTTGCATACGAGAGAAGACTAGATTGAAAAAGAGTGTAGTGTATAATGGAGTTAAGCCACAATAAAAATGTCTCATCGTACAGAAAAAATCAAACATTTTGATCAGTGGGCAAAAATGCCGAGTTTCACGAAAAGCCCCTTAGCGCCTAGGAATCAAAACATCACTGTAACGTCACACTGCGGACTCAATCCAAATAGTTAAAGACATTGGAATTACATAGCAATAAAGTTAAACAACCTTCATCAAGTCCGTGTTGTGACGTATTTTACACCACGACACGGATTGGCTTTACGCTGGTTTTCGGAGGCACTTTACGCTGGTTTTCAGCGTTGGTTTGACGTTCATGTTTTATTGGTCTTTTTATTGTTGGGAACCACGCAGGGCTCCTTGTAACGCGCGCCTGCAAAAAGCTGCGACGTACCTAGTTAAACGGGTAGTTTGCCAAACCTAAACCAGGACGGAGTTCATAAAGTCAAAAGGAAACCAAACAGATTACTGCATGAACTAGAGATAAACTTAATTTAATCACATTAACAAATATTACAATGCAAAGCAAAAATCTCAATTGAATGGCAATTAGGAAACTTGAGAATTAACACGAGGGTGTAGATGTCCGTTAAGTAAGTAGCAATATTGATATATATAGATATTATGCCAAACACCCACACAAATTACTATGTTCAAGAATAAACAATTCGCAGGAAAAAAAAAAAAATAAGTCTTACTAAATAATTAAATTACATTTACATAATTTAAAACCCGGGGAACTGATCAGGTTCGCCCAACGGTGGACTAAAGCCACGGGGTTCTTAAATTACATCTTTTCGGTAGTCTTATCCAAAACAAGATACATGCAAAAGGACACTTTCTTCACTATTACTTATATGTAGCAGGGGAAAACATTGTTTAAAAACCAAAGATGGCTGGGGGGGGGGGGTAGTTTTTTGATCAAATTTCAACAAAACTACAAGGAAGAAAACTTCACACTTAAGATCAAATAATGACTAAACACAAAATAAACAAGGGTAAATAGTTAAATTAGTTTGAATGATTTCGTTCAAGTTGATTGGTTGTAACGGTTGAAAAAATGGTATGCGACATGTTATTTATTCTTCATTTTACCAACGTTGACGTCTACATTTTCATAAAATTATATCAGGACAGTTGATTATGTTCAGTAAAAAAAAACAGGAGAAATTGCTGATATTTACGCTAGGCATAGTTCTTCCTGGACGCCCCCTATATGCAATAGACGGTGCAAGTCTCACAGGTATTCGAACATCGAGGACCAAGTTTAGTCCCAACTATGCGTGTGTGACCTTAGTTAAACGTAGTTTAAGGTTATACAAATAATATAATATTTTTTCGAAAGTAACATTTTACGATGAAATATGCAAAAGTAAAACACTTTAACAAACCAACGGAGAAACCCCTAGAGCAAGACTGGACCTCAGTTTCCGTTTACTGGTAAACAATTAAGAATTTTGTCTGGCTGACTTTTCTTTTTGTCAATAAACTTATGTATTGGTTGGACACTAATTCGGGCGTGATTCGCAAATGGGATTTATGAAAAAAATTATTCGTTTCAAAAATCCTTACAAAGCATGGTTTAAAGCGTTTATTTCTGGCAACAGGAAACCTCACCCCAAGTTATAATTTTATTTTAAGCCTATTTTTAGCAAACTATTTGTATATTGAGTATTTTATTTCAAAGAATCTTGTATAATATAGAACTTTAAGAGAATATTTGATTTTATAAACAATAGTCTTTGTTCGACTTTTTTCCTAGTTTCCGATACGCGCAAGACTTGCACAGTCTTTTATCACAAACTAAAATTACTTTGTTTACAGGAGAAAATTGCAGAACAGGCATGTACTGAGGAACTCGTTAAAGGTAAATATGCATCATTTATTGTATTTACCCTTCAACTTAACAACCCTTTGTTCACATCGCTTATTACAAACTTCAATAGTGCAGCAGTGACAACACTACATTCAATAGTTTGGAACTATACCAACAGTTGCTATATTTATAGAGAAGAACAAATCGAAGCCAACAAATATGGTCATGGTGGGAAAACTTCCGTTGAAATAAAAATGCCATAGTTTTTGAGAAATGAGTAAATGCGTAAAACAGTTAGTTTTGATGTCACCAGTCTAAAACCTACGGAGCCCCTAAGGGGACAAGTAAAAAAAAATTGAAAAGGTAAAAAAATAAAAATATTATTTCGTTCCCTCGAAATAGTATTTCGTTACATCGAAATACTTTTTCTTTCCCACGAAATATTATTTCGTTCCCTCGAAATATTATTTCGTTCCCTCAAAATATTATTTCGTTCCCTCGAAATCATTTCGTTACCTCGAAATCATTTCGTTCCCTCGAAATGTTATTTTGTTCCCTCGAAATGTTATTTCGTTCCCTCGAAATGGTATTTCGTTCCCTCGAAATGGTATTTCGAGGGAACGAAATAGATTATTTTGAGGGAACGAAATAACATTTAGAGGGAATGAAATAACATTTCGGGGGAAAGAAATAGTATTTCGAGGGAACGAAATATATTTATTTCGTTCGAACGAAATAATTTAGCTGGTACGGAGTCCTTGATATGCCAAGAGAATTTCTGGAATATTAAAGCCTTTATGTTAGTGTGTAATTTCCAAATTATCTTACAACTACATCTGGTTTTACTTCAATGACTTTCTTAACTAAGCGAAGCAAATACTACAATGCCCAATGTACAATACTACTTTTGTTTCCAGGATTTCATCTTGTCTTTAACCCTATTAGATTGTTATACAGTTTTTTTCTTTGTACGCTGAAAACTTAAGCCTTCAAATAATTTCATTATTAACCCTTTACTTCTCACTCTACCTGAGACTATAAAAAACTTAAATTCCATTATTAAGAAAACAACCTGAACCCCCCGAAGAAAAAACAAACAATCAACAACAACAACAACAACAACAACAACAAAACATAGAAACATAGAGCAAACTAAAATGCTGTTAGTTTTTTGGTGATCTCGTAATGATACTTGGAAATTAAATGGCATATCAAGACCTTCGTAGCCGTTTAATTATTTCGAGGGAACAAAATATTATTTTGAGGGAACGAAATATTAATTCGAGGGAACGAAATAATATATTTCGTTCCCTCAAAATGTTATTTCGTTCCCTCGAAATAATATTTCGTTCCCACGAAATAACTTATTTCGTTACCTCGAAATGTTATTTCGTTCCCTCGAAATCATTTCTTTCCCTCGAAATGTTAATTCGAGGGAACGAAATAACATTTCGAGGGAAAGAAATGATTTCGAGGGAACGAAATACTATTTCGTGGGAACGAAATAATATTTCGAGGGAACAAAATACTAATTCGAGGGAACGAAATAATATTTATATAGATAATAATATGGATTTTTTTTTAACCTTTTCAATTTTTTTTCTACCTGTCCCTTTAGGGGCTCCGTGAGCCCCTAAGGGGACAGGTAAAAAAAAAATGAAAAGTAAAAAAACAATATGTATATTATTTCGTTCCCTCGAAATATTATTTCGTTCCCTCGAATTAGTATTTCGTTACATCGAAATACTATTTCGTTACATCGAAATACTATTTCTTTCCCACGAAATATTATTTCGTTCCCTCGAAATCATTTCGTTACCTCGAAATCATTTCGTTCCCTCGAAATGTTATGTCGTTCCCTCGAAATGTTATTTCGTTCCCTCGAAATGTTATTTCGTTCCCTCGAAATATTATTTCGTTCCCTGAATTATTATTTCGAGGGAACGAAATAGATTATTTCGAGGGAACGAAATAACATTTCGAGAGAATGAAATAACATTTCGAGGGAATGAAATAGTATTTCGAGGGAACGAAATATATTTATTTCGTTCGAACGAAATAATTGTTATTTCGTTCCCTAGTATAATCATAAAAAATAAAATGGTTTATTTATCACATTCTTTTTGTGTCGTAATAGTGTGGATGTTCAAATGTACAACCAAATCTGTTACCGGGGAGCCCTGAAAGCTTTATGATCGGTTCCAGGTTGACGAGAGGGCCCTGTTTGGACAGTTGCTCAAAAATAAAAAGAGCTTTATATATCTGACTGCAATGCTATGTTTTTAGCAGTTTACGTGGCTTACCCGTTTTGAAACAAGGCTATATGTTTCGGTTTAAAGTATGCTACAGGAGTGTTAAAAATGCCAAGGTAATGTCCTCCCTTTCTTTCGAAAACATCAAAACCGGCGTAATTTTAGCCGTCAGTCGCAAACATGAGGAAAAGGTGGAAAACCACGCATAGTTAAGCTTATAAACAAAGGATTATATATCGGTATAAATTTCATAAAAAGATGGTTTTAGGTAAAAAAAGAAAAAGAAAAAAAGTAACATAGGGCCTACTTTAAAAGGACGGCCCAATCAACTGTTAGATGTTGTTTTGGAGTGCTGTTAAAAGGGCATGGTGTTCTTATGCTCTTAAGGCCTAGCCTTGTTTAGAATGACCCATTTCAGCGTTAGCTGCTGGTATGGACAGCTATAGAGTGGTCTTCTTATTGCTTTATGTGGTCAGTTTGTTTTGAATCAATGTTGATACAGTCATGAATGCGCCGTATTTTTGACCGCGTGAGGGCGCTCTCAAAAATATTTTTATCACTCCCGGGGGTATAAATTATCGTCTGCTCAGCTACCTGTCTACAGTTTAGCATCGGCGTTCTGTCACTTCTGTGCGCAAGAGAGTTTAGTCAGTGCTTCTCGAATCTAAGGTAATAACGGCTCCTTTAAAGGTCTTATTTTCCGTGATGGATATGACGTCTGGGAGTAATGTGTTTCAGTCCTTAACTGTCTTGAGGAAGTATTTGAAGCAGTTTTTGTTTGCTGAGAACAGTTGTTTCTATAAGTATAAATAAAGAGGAAAGGATGAGCCACGCTGAACTGCCAGTTCTGATATTTTTAAAGATTAGATGCTGGGCTCTTTATTTCTTCAAGGAGCCGTTATTAATCCACCTTAGATTCTAGAAGCACTGACTAAACTCTCTCGCGCACAGAAGTGACAGAACGCCAATGTTAAAACTGTACACAGCTCTCTGAGCAGACGGTAATCGCTTAAGTTATAGACGATGTGACCTGTGACATCACATGTTTACTACAAAAGAGCCACAGAGCCTGGACTTCCTGCAGGCATGATTTGTACACAGCTCAATGGAAGAAAGCATAAAATCTTATATTTTATGGAGATTGCACTGTCTAATTCTTATCAACTTTTGATATGATGAAAAGGGGCACATCTAAAAACTTGTCCAGCTTTTACTTTCAAAACCCTTGGTTTTATGTGGAAATTATGACACAAAATGTCAACTTTCCCATAGGACCAGTGTAGTATTTTGCCTGCCAGAATACTCAAAGAATGTACAAGGTCACACTTATTGTAAACAACGTTCACATGGTCTATACCCCCGGAAGTGATACCATTATTTTTGAGAGCGCCCTCACGCGGTCAAAAATACGGCGCATTAGTCGCCACATGTTGGGGCTTTGAGTTTGTAGATGATTATCATGGTTATTATTTTGTATAATTGGTTCAAGTCATTTAAAAAAATTATAATAATAACAATGGAAAAAATAATAATCGTTGTCGTTGTCAATATAATGGAATCGGCCAAGGAGTTCAAAATAAGGCATTTTGATTTCAGAAAATGAAAAAAGACAGAAAAAAGGCATATCATATTATTAGATGACTGCGGTCTTCTTAGCTTGATTACTGTGTTACATGATGCCACGTAAAAAACGTCCCTCGGCTGCCAGTTCGGCACCTGAAGAGCCAAGAAAGCGTTTGCGACCTCGCAAAAAGGCCGTAGACAGCACCTCCGGGACAGTCAGTGAAAACGTAGCTCCACTGCAGAGACACCACTGCTGCATCTCCTTCGATGGTGGGTCAAGTTAGAGCCGAACCACAGGAGCAAGAGCAAACAGTGCAGCTGTCTTTAGACACGTCATCAATGGTGGATGTCAAAGCTGATCACATTCGGCTAGCAGTCTGTTAGTTTATGTCTGTAAACACCATATCTAGCGTGCACGTGCAGGATACCCCATGGTGTATGAAACAGCTATAATGGGATAAAGCCACTGTTTATTGTAAAAATGTTCAACATTTTAATTCATCATTGTCCTTTGAGTTTGATGACTGTGTAGGAGTCTGAAAATGTTCACTTGGAAAGATTGGGAGTACAAACAACTTTGATATCAGACATACAGTTTTTGAGCACCATGTCAAACTATAAACCCACTACAGTGTATGCATTTAAATGTACTTCGTGAAGAACATACCTTCTTGTCTCATTACACCATACAAAAAGGTGTGAAATTGATTTTTTGGGGATTAAAAACTGCCTGGGTATATTAACCTTCAGAAAAAAAGGTTGTTTGAAACAAGCACCCTTGAGATAGGGAGTGCAAACTTATTCGGTATACTCAAGATATGCACTTTTTGAGAAATTTACATGTTTAGTTTTCATTTTACTATACATTTGTGTACAAGATAAAAGATTAACTCTTAGTTTTACAGGCTTGGTATGTCAACATGATGATAAAAATACATTTTATAGATAGAGCTACCAATTGGGGTCAAAATTGGCGCAAAATCCAAAAATCCCCATTTTGACCTAATTTGACCTTTTTGACCTCAAAATTACCTTAAAATTCACAATTGAGGGTGGCATCCACCCTAATCGTCTTCCTGATCCCATCAACAATAGATCTAGCATGGATGCCAGCCATTAACAAACCATGCCGTGGATTTTTTTCTAGAGGACTTTTTTCAAGTTTGGCTGGTCTACTATTGTGCTGTAAACCAGCGCGGCGGTGGGAGCGTTTCTCCATGCGAATAGGGCTCTGTGTATGTCTTTGTGGTCTTTGTTTGTTGTGCGTACAAGTCTTTTGACGATCTTTACCGCGGACTCAACTTTCCCGTTACTTTGAGGATACTCGGGTGAGCTATATGATGAAGTGAAGTTGTAGTCCTTTGCGAAGATCGCGAAAGCTGCAGAGTGACAAAGGTGGCCCATTATCACTTTGAACAATAATGGGTACTCCGTGTCTAGAGAAATGTCTCTTCCAACGGTTGATGACTGCTGATGCATCTTTGCTAGTCATGCGATCTAATTCAAAGTAATCAGAGTAATAATCCACGGTGACTAAGTATTCTTGGCCATCAACGGTCATGAAATCAATACCAATCTTTTCCCATGGTCTATTGGGGAGTTCATGGTTGATAAGCGGTTCTTTTGTTTGCTCAGTTTGGAATGCTGCACAGATCTCACACTTTTAGAGGTAGTCTTTCAATGCAGCTGTCATGCCAGGCCATAACACACACTCTCTAGCACGACGTAGTGTACTTTCAAGTCCAATATGTGCTGCGTGTAATTCTGCGTAGATCGCATGTCTTACTGACCTTGGAACTACACATCTATCCACTTTAAACACAATGCGATCTTATACTGTGAATTCGTGTTTAATCGACATCACAACCATGAGACTGTTTAAAATTTAAACCTTTAAACTATAAACTTTACAGATGGCTCTAGGCCGGTACAATAACCTTGGCAAAGGTCACCACTATTGTCGAACCAGTGCCAAAGTTTCAAGAATCCATGCGAGAAGGAAGTCACCGTCGATCACAGACAACGTAGGACAGCTACTCAGGCTCTTGGACGGGACACGCAGGTCGGCACAAGACAGAATGAACTGGATGGCAACCAGCTCTGTTGTTATTGAAATTTGTGGTGGGCCCACCAAGCTTTGTGAAATTTATAACTCTTGCGAGTTTGCAATGATTACTACCACTGCCAGTGTGGTTTTCTTGGTTACACGCAACCAAGGTGGATACTTGTTGTGAAGACATTTTATCAGAAACAACTTATAGTTAAGTGATAGTGAAGGAAACGTTCCATTTTTATTTGTTATCTTGCTTTGGACAAAGATACAAGAGACGTCAAATACGTCAAATAAGAACGCTGTGATTATAAACCACCGTTTTGGAGAACCTGATCAGTTCCCCGGGTTCTAAATTAAGTTTGGCATAATTAGGGGTTTCGGCCTGGTAGCCGAAACACCTATTGTTTTCGTCGAGATTTTAATTTTTTTAATTATTATTTTTCTTAATTCCCATTTTTCATAGGGTTTGTACATGAATTTTGTTATGGGATAATCTTATACTTAACAATGTTCGATCGGTACAAGTTACATACCATATTTTAGCTTATAACTTAACTAAGTTCATGTTAAACTTGACGTCACTATTACGTCAGTCTTACCTGTTTTATTGACGTTTTTAAATTTGTGGCGAGTCAACGATCTAGACATTTTTAATGGCGACCTGCCGTGCGACTCCATTTGTACACGTTAAATAGCCTGCGACCTGAACGGAATTCACGTAATTTCTAATCCACTTGACAAGAAAATGAAAACCCAAACCTAGAAATAAGTCTTCAATTGCACCATTTCCCAATAAATAGTAGTTTGATCATGTGTTTTTTGCCTTTTGTTGACGATATTCAAGTTTTTCTGGTCGTCTCTCGGTTACGAGTCGACTTGACCAATCCCGATGTAAGGAATGCCAAGTCAGCCCGTGTCAGCACAGACGGAAATGTTTAAACAAAAGAGGGCGCTATACAAGTTTACCGTTAAATAATTAATTTCACAGATAGATATCTCTTCGGGAAAACTACAGAAGCGTAAAAGGGGAATTGAAGAAATAAAAGTAATTGAATACGGAAGCTTAAATGTTAAAAGAAATGTTTTGGGGAATTTGCTCGACGTAGATTCAACTCAATTGAACTTAAATTAATTTCAATTTAATTATTCAAAAAAACTTATCTTCTCTGTGCATGACCAACATATGTCATTCCTTGGTAAGTTAAGTTTTTTTTTAAGGCAGTTGATTAGGATAAGTTACATACCATCTTGTACCTTATAACATTTATTAGTTCGAAAAACACATTTTTGTCATCATGACGTCATCAGGTGTCAAGTTACAGTAATTCAAACTTATTACTTAAAAAATCATATCTCCTGAACCACATGTTATAAAGTCGTAATGTTTGTGCTGTCTTGTAACTTACAACACTTGTAAGATTTTGTTCGAATAGATGACCTCACTTTGACCTTCACTTCCGGTCCAAACAGGAAGCTCAAAAATTCAAATAATCATATCTCCTGAACCACAAGTCACAAAGTCGTAATGTTTGTATTGTTTGTAGCTTACATCAATGGCGAAATTTTATTCAAATAGATGACCTCACTTTGACCTTCACCTCCGGTCCAAACAGGAAGCTCAAAACTTTAAAACATCATATCTCCTAAACCACATGTCATAAAATCGTAATGTTTGTGCTCTCTTGTAGCGTACAGCACTTTTGACATTTTATTCAAAGCATGATCCCACTTTGACCTTTCCTTCCGGTCCAAACAGGAAGTTTAAAGTATACAAATCTTATCTCTTGAACCACATGTCTTATGGTTATAATTTTTGTACTGTCTGGTAACTTAATACACATTTGACATTTATTCGAAAGTATGAACCCCACTTTCACCTTTCCTTCAGTCCAAACAGGAAGTTCAAATGAAAAAAATGATTGTAAGAGTTCTAAAGCGTGGTTTGGAATAAAGATGTGGTTTTCTTTGAGTAGAATCATAAGTTTGATGTACTCTTTTAGAATGTACGTTGGATATGACATGTGATTTCCTCTATGAAAACATGATATTTTTTCTTTGTGTTCCACCTAAGGCCGAAACCCCTCTCTGTTCGTTTTTAGGAACACTTGATTTCTAGTATATATATATATATATATGTTTTTGCTACTTAGTTAACGGACATATATACCCTCCTTTTTATTCTCAAGTTTCCAAATTGCCATTCAATTGAGATTTTTGTTTTGCATTGTAATATTTCGTTAATGTGATTAAATTAAGTTTATCTCTAGTTTATTCAGTAATCTGTTTGGTTTCCTTTTAACTTTATAAACTCCGTCCTGGTTTAGGTTTGGTAAACTACCTGTTTAACTAGGTACGTCGCAGCTTTTTTGCAGGTACGCGTTACAGCTGCAAATCATCTGTACATCCAGACAAACTCCATTAAAGGTGAACGTTTGTTTGACATAAAACTTAACAATACTTGAAAACAAGACAATCCTCTATATTTTTTCTTAAGATAAATTTCCTGTTACAATTTTGAAGAGTTCCCAAGAAAAAAAGAAAAAAACAGCAAGTGCAATTCAGCATGCATGCAAGCAGCACTTTATTCGAAATAGCTCCAATCCAGTTGTAGACCACTTTGTCAGGATAACTTTCATAAGGATATCATAAATATCAGGTAAGAATATGCTTTATGTCCAACATTTCGTTTTTTTTTCAGAGCGAAAACAAAAAATATATTGCAGTCCACCCGCCACCCACCTAAAAAGAAAATAATTTATCGTCTGCATGAACTACAATTTTACCTTAACTGATCTGATGAACTTGATTGAAGGTCAATACTATATACGGGAGAGAGGAATCCTGTATTTGAAAAAATGCATATGCTTAATGTTAACAATTAAAAATTTTACTTTCTCTGTTTCTAAAGCTAGGGCAGAAATCTGGTATTTCAAACTACATTGCGTTCACTTTTCAAAAAAAATATGTTTGGTAACTAGCCAGCACAATCATTTTAACAATAGAAAGTTAGTTGAACCCATATTGCCTTGAACTACAATTTTGCCTCACCTGATTTTATGAACTTGATTGAAGGCCAATATCTACGTCCGGCAAAGAGAAATCCTGTATTTCAAATAAGAAATGCTGTTAGATTGGCAGCATGTGTTCATCAGCTCTCTCACTGTTTGAGGTAATTGTTATCTGCTGTTATTTTTTTTGCTCAAATGAATGACCCTAAGATAATGCGAGAAGGAAGTCACCGTCGATCACAGACGACGTAGTACCGCTACTTAGGCTCATGGTTGGGATACGCAGGTCGGCACAAGACAGAATGAACTGGATGGCAAACAGCTCTGCTATTAATGAAATTTGTGGTGGGCCCATCAAGCTTTGTGAAATTTAAAACTCATGCGAGTTTGCAATGATTACTACCACTACCAGTGTGGTTTTCTTGGTTACACGCAACCAATGTGGATACTTGTTGTGAAGACATTTTAATCAGGAACAACTTATAGTTAAGTAATAGTGAAGGAAACGTTATATTTTTATTTGTTATCTTACTTTGGACAAAGATACAAGAGACGAAATAAGAACTCTGTGATTATAGTCCACCGTTTGGGAGAACCTGATCAGTTCCACGGGTTCTAATTGATGTAAATGTAATTTATTATTTAGAAAGACTTATCTTTTTTTCCTGCGAATTGTTTATTCTTAAATTAATATATATTTATTTTTGCTACTTAATTAACGGACAGCTATACCCGCGTGTTAATTCTCAAGTTTCCAAATTGCCATTCAATTGAGATTTTTGTTTTGCGTTGTAATATTTCGTTCTCTCTCTTAAGTCCACTAGGGCGTCCGCCGTCCCGTGGTGGTCCGAGAAACAAACTCCATCCAAGCCTCCCTGTCCAGAGCGGTTGTCGTTAGCTCATGTATGCTACTTCTTTTAAGTGCACGAATGTTGTCAGTCCACCTAGCTTTTGGCCTTCCTCTGCCAGCGCGACCAGCAAACACGTCCTTCCATGCACTGTTGGCAGTTGTATGGTCTTGCCATTTGATATTTAGCATTCGGCTCCAACACCAATGCTCAAAACTTGTTATCTTTGTTTTCTCATCCTGCGTTAATGTCCATGTCTCAGATCCATAAAATGCGGTGCTGAAGACAAGTAATTTCATTAGTCGAATCTTGGTTCATTTGGCTATGTCGTGTGATTTCCAGATTTTCGACAGATCTGGCTGTTTGTCTAGCAATTGCCAACCGTCGTTTCACCTCCTTCGCACCACCACATTTCTTTGTGATATAGCTGCCCAACAAGTTGAAAACTCGTACAACTTCAATTATTTGTCCACCACTGTTAGCAGTACCGGCTCATCGTCATTAACACAAGCCATGATCTTTGTTTTCATGACGTTGAAGAATTACCCTGCATCTTCGCTAGTAATCCTTACGCGTTCGATTAAATCGTGTAGTTTATATTTTGTTCATGTGATTAAATTAAGTTTATCTCTCGTCTATGCAGTAATCTATTTGGTTTCCTTTTAACTTTATAAACTCCGTCCTGGTTGAGGTTTGCGAACTACCCGTCTAACTAGGTACGTCGCAGCTTCTTGCAGGCACGCGTTACAGCTGCAAACCACCTGTACATCCAGACAAACTCCATAAAGGTGAACGTTTTATGACATAACAACTAACAATACTTGCAAACAAGACAACCCTCTATCTTAAGATAAAATTGTTCAATAACCTATTACAATTTTAAACAGTTCCCAAGAAAAAAAAATACACCCATCAAGTGCAATCCAGCATGCATGCAAGTATCACTTTATTAGAAATAGCTTTAATTCAGTTGTAGACCCCTTTGTCAGGATAACTTCCATAAAGATATCAGAAATATAAGGTAAGGATATGCTTTTTGTCCAATATATATATTGCAGTCCCCCGCCCCCAGCCGAAAAGAAATAATTAATTGTCTGGATGACCTACAATTTTGCCTTACCTGATTTGATGAACATGATTGAAGGCCAATATCTACGTACGGGAGAGAGAAATCCTGTATTTGGAAAAATATATTATATTTATGCATAACATGTTAATTTTTTAAATTTTCTCTTTTCTTAAAGCAAGGGCAGAAATCTAGTACTTCGAACACATTGCGGTCACTTTTTAAAATATTTTTTCAAGTAACTATAGCCAGCACATCAATTTTAGCAGTATGAAGTTAGTTGAACTCATAATGCCTTGTATGCATGAATTACAATATTGCCGCACCTGATTTGATGAACACGATTGAAGGCCAATATCTACGTTCGGGAGAGAGGAATCCTGTAATTGAAAAAATATATATGCTTAATGCATAATATTTTAAATGTTAATTTTTTTCTTTTTTTTAAAGCAAGGGCAGAAATTTATTATTTCAAAACACATTGTGGTCACTTACAATTTTGTTTAAAGGTAACTATAGCCAGCACATCAATTTTAGCAGTATGAAGTTAGTTGAACCCATAATGCCTTGTATGCATGAATTACAATTTTGCCTCACCTGATTTAATGAACATGATTGATGGCCAATATCTACGTTCGGGAGAGAGGAATCCTGTAATTGAAAAAAATATATATGCTTAATGCATAACATTTTAAATGTAAATTTTTTCTCTTTTTTAAAGCAAGGACAAAAGTCTAGTATTTCAAAACACATTTCGGTCACTTATAATTTTTTTTAAAGGTAACTGTAGCCAGCACATCAATTTTAACAGTTTGAAGTTAGTTGAACCCATAATGCCTTGTATGCATGAACTACAATTTTGCCTCACCTGATTTGAAGAATTTGATTGAAGGCTAATACCTACGTCTTTTATAGAGGAATCCTGATGTCAAAATTTTTTTCTCAGAAAACTGGCATTTCAAAATAGAATGCGATCAATTATTTTTGTCTAACTAGCAGGCGCATCAGTTTTAACAATATGAAGAACAGTTGAACCCATAATGCCTTGTATACATGAACTACATTTTTGGTTTACCTGATTTGATGAACTTGGTTGAAGGCCAATATCTACGTCCGGGAGAGAGGAATCCTGTATTTGGAAAAATATATTATATTTATGCATAACATGTTAATTTTTTAATTTTCTCTTTTCTTAAAGCAAGGGCAGAAATCTAGTACTTCGAACACATTGCGGTCACTTTTTAAAATATTTTTTCAAGTAACTATAGCCAGCACATCAATTTTAGCAGTATGAAGTTAGTTGAACTCATAATGCCTTGTATGCATGAATTACAATATTGCCGCACCTGATTTGATGAACACGATTGAAGGCCAATATCTACGTTCGGGAGAGAGGAATCCTGTAATTGAAAAAATATATATGCTTAATGCATAATATTTTAAATGTTAATTTTTTTCTTTTTTTTAAAGCAAGGGCAGAAATTTATTATTTCAAAACACATTGTGGTCACTTACAATTTTGTTTAAAGGTAACTATAGCCAGCACATCAATTTTAGCAGTATGAAGTTAGTTGAACCCATAATGCCTTGTATGCATGAATTACAATTTTGCCTCACCTGATTTAATGAACATGATTGATGGCCAATATCTACGTTCGGGAGAGAGGAATCCTGTAATTGAAAAAATATATATGCTTAATGCATAACATTTTAAATGTAAATTTTTTCTCTTTTTTAAAGCAAGGACAAAAGTCTAGTATTTCAAAACACATTTCGGTCACTTATAATTTTTTTTAAAGGTAACTGTAGCCAGCACATCAATTTTAACAGTTGAAGTTAGTTGAACCCATAATGCCTTGTATGCATGAACTACAATTTTGCCTCACCTGATTTGAAGAATTTGATTGAAGGCTAATACCTACGTCTTTTATAGAGGAATCCTGATGTCAAAATTTTTTTCTCAGAAAACTGGCATTTCAAAATAGAATGCGATCAATTATTTTTGTCTAACTAGCAGGCGCATCAGTTTTAACAATATGAAGAACAGTTGAACCCATAATGCCTTGTATACATGAACTACATTTTTGGTTTACCTGATTTGATGAACTTGGTTGAAGGCCAATATCTACGTCCGGGAGAGAGGAATCCTGTATTTGGAAAAATATATTATATTTATGCATAACATGTTAATTTTTAAATTTTCTCTTTTCTTAAAGCAAGGGCAGAAATCTAGTACTTCGAACACATTGCGGTCACTTTTTAAAATATTTTTTTCAAGTAACTATAGCCAGCACATCAATTTTAGCAGTATGAAGTTAGTTGAACTCATAATGCCTTGTATGCATGAATTACAATATTGCCGCACCTGATTTGATGAACACGATTGAAGGCCAATATCTACGTTCGGGAGAGAGGAATCCTGTAATTGAAAAAATATATATGCTTAATGCATAATATTTAAATGTTAATTTTTTTCTTTTTTTTAAAGCAAGGGCAGAAATTTATATTTCAAAACACATTGTGGTCACTTACAATTTTGTTTAAAGGTAACTATAGCCAGCAAATCAATTTTAGCAGTATGAAGTTAGTTGAACCCATAATGCCTTGTATGCATGAATTACAATTTTGCCTCACCTGATTTAATGAACATGATTGAAGGCCAATATCTACGTACGGGAGAGAGAAATCCTGTATTTGGAAAAATATATTATATTTATGCATAACATGTTAATTTTTTAAATTTTCTCTTTTCTTAAAGCAAGGGCAGAAATCTAGTACTTCGAACACATTGCGGTCACTTTTTAAAATATTTTTTCAAGTAACTATAGCCAGCACATCAATTTTAGCAGTATGAAGTTAGTTGAACTCATAATGCCTTGTATGCATGAATTACAATATTGCCGCACCTGATTTGATGAACACGATTGAAGGCCAATATCTACGTTCGGGAGAGAGAAATCCTGTAATTGAAAAAATATATATGCTTAATGCATAATATTTTAAATGTTAATTTTTTTCTTTTTTTTAAAGCAAGGGCAGAAATTTATTATTTCAAAACACATTGTGGTCACTTACAATTTTGTTTAAAGGTAACTATAGCCAGCACATCAATTTTAGCAGTATGAAGTTAGTTGAACCCATAATGCCTTGTATGCATGAATTACAATTTTGCCTCACCTGATTTAATGAACATGATTGATGGCCAATATCTACGTTCGGGAGAGAGGAATCCTGTAATTGAAAAAATATATATGCTTAATGCATAACATTTTAAATGTAAATTTTTTCTCTTTTTTAAAGCAAGGACAAAAGTCTAGTATTTCAAAACACATTTCGGTCACTTATAATTTTTTTTAAAGGTAACTGTAGCCAGCACATCAATTTTAACAGTTTGAAGTTAGTTGAACCCATAATGCCTTGTATGCATGAACTACAATTTTGCCTCACCTGATTTGAAGAATTTGATTGAAGGCTAATACCTACGTCTTTTATAGAGGAATCCTGATGTCAAAATTTTTTTCTCAGAAAACTGGCATTTCAAAATAGAATGCGATCAATTATTTTTGTCTAACTAGCAGGCGCATCAGTTTTAACAATATGAAGAACAGTTGAACCCATAATGCCTTGTATACATGAACTACATTTTTGGTTTACCTGATTTGATGAACTTGGTTGAAGGCCAATATCTACGTCCGGGAGAGAGGAATCCTGTATTTGGAAAAATATATTATATTTATGCATAACATGTTAATTTTTTAAATTTTCTCTTTTCTTAAAGCAAGGGCAGAAATCTAGTACTTCGAACACATTGCGGTCACTTTTTAAAATATTTTTTCAAGTAACTATAGCCAGCACATCAATTTTAGCAGTATGAAGTTAGTTGAACTCATAATGCCTTGTATGCATGAATTACAATATTGCCGCACCTGATTTGATGAACACGATTGAAGGCCAATATCTACGTTCGGGAGAGAGGAATCCTGTAATTGAAAAAATATATATGCTTAATGCATAATATTTTAAATGTTAATTTTTTTCTTTTTTTTAAAGCAAGGGCAGAAATTTATTATTTCAAAACACATTGTGGTCACTTACAATTTTGTTTAAAGGTAACTATAGCCAGCACATCAATTTTAGCAGTATGAAGTTAGTTGAACCCATAATGCCTTGTATGCATGAATTACAATTTTGCCTCACCTGATTTAATGAACATGATTGATGGCCAATATCTACGTTCGGGAGAGAGGAATCCTGTAATTGAAAAAATATATATGCTTAATGCATAACATTTTAAATGTAAATTTTTTCTCTTTTTTAAAGCAAGGACAAAAGTCTAGTATTTCAAAACACATTTCGGTCACTTATAATTTTTTTTAAAGGTAACTGTAGCCAGCACATCAATTTTAACAGTTTGAAGTTAGTTGAACCCATAATGCCTTGTATGCATGAACTACAATTTTGCCTCACCTGATTTGAAGAATTTGGTTGAAGGCCAATATCTACGTCCGGGAGAGAGGAATCCTGTATTTGAAATAAGAAATGTTGTTATATGGGCAGCATGTGTTAATCAGCTCTTTCACTGTATTAGGTAATTGTTATCTGCTGTTATTTTTTCTCAGATAAAAAGGTATAGTGTCCATTAAGAATCAATTTTTATATGGTCTCTAAAACTAATTTTCGGCTGAAGACAAATACCACATGTATCTGGAAAAAGATCATTCAAGCAACTTCAACTATTGCAAGTATTACACTTATGTCCGACCACTTTTTGCAATAAACTTTTCACAGTTTGATTGTATATAGGCCTATCTACATTTATATAGAATTCAAACAATCAAACGGTCCCCCAAACCAAAGGTATACTTTGCCTTTAAATAGGGACCTAACTGGACACCGCCCCCTCTTCGAAAGAGAGCCCTGTGCCGATTAATCGTACTGGTATTAGTGGGAATACTGGTCCCAGTCGTGGCGGCAGCTTTGGGGGATAAAAGGGTGCGTCCCAACAAATAGGGGAAAGCAAAGCATTGAGCTCATGAATGTTTTATGTGCCCTCAAAATATTCTATATTTGCAGATTTGAGAGCCCCCAGAAAGTGTTTCAGTGTAAAAATGTTGCCCAATTGTGACCTGGGGTTGTTGACTTCCAACTTGAGGTATTTTGGATGGCATAGGCCCTAAAATAAATGGTCCTATTTGCTAAAAGGGTAGATAATTTTTTTCAAGATTGATGCTCGGACGTTTTAAAAATTACACCTGTGTAGAGGTGTTTTTATTTTGAGATAGAATAACTCGACGGGCCGAGAGACTCCCCATATTAAATTGCAGAGAATAAAGGTTCAAGGGTCAATTAATAATTTTCCCTCTACTGTAAAAAGTTGTGAGAATCTTAAATTTTGTTCGTGTATTTTTGATTATTTAGCATTTTGCACTGTATGCTATGGGAGTTCATTTAGTGGGGTGCACCAAGAAGAGGCAATAGGAGGAGTAGTAGAAGTACTACTAGTACTACTGCTTGTAGTGGTAGTAGCAGTTTGGAATAGGCGAGTCCTGTGACTGGTGCCGGTGGTGGTGGTGTGCCTGTGATGAGATTCCGAGGCGGGCACAGCTTGCTGTTGTACTTGTAATACTGATTCAAGCAACTCGTTTGCCAGTTAGAGCAACCTCATTGCCTCTGTTAAGCCGCCGGAGGCGGCAGCTACCTTGCGTTGCATGACTCAAACCATGGAGATGTGCTCAAACGAGCAACAAAACATTGAAGGATTTGGACTTACGATTTTATATCCATAGAGAAAAAAACCCTGCAGATCACATGGATTAGTACACAGTATACAAAGCTAGATACGTACGCATGGGCCGGTGCATGAGAGAAGTGCGAAAGACAGCGCCCTCTACTGGCACTCGCGCGCGTTGTATTTCTTGGGATTTTTTTTTTGCGCTTATACGTTTATATATTTCTGGCAATCTTTTTTTTGTTTTGTAGTTGTTTGTTTTGCCCCAATAGCCGCCGATACCCACTGCACATAAACATGTAAACTCTGATCCTTGCTCTCCTGTGTGTATACAAAAAAGTACATTGGGTGCGCTATTATTGGCGTAGCTTGGTTTAGACCAAGTATATTGGTGCACTATTGGTGTATGCTACAAAATGGCAAATAAAATTTGGTGCATTATTGGGCTTCTTGGTGTCAATTGGTGTAGGGTTTGTAATGGTACTCTTTTGGTGCAGAAAACAGGTGCACCAAAAGTACACCAGAACTGTGCCAAACACCTTGGTGTACACCAACGTTGGCTGAGGGTAATCGTTGCCCGATCGTAAGCAGCAAAGCCGCACTTCGGTGTGAGAACAGGGACATTACCCAGCCGCTTAGGCAGGAGACCCTGTTTGGCCTTTCGCAGCTGATCAAGCAGCGCTTCTTGTTTGGCTTTTCTGGCTTCTGTAATTTTGTAACCAGCTGCGACCTTTTTTTCTCTTCTTTATCCACTTTGTGGATTGTCACTCTCCGGTCTTCTTGCGTTGCCTCTGTTGATGTCGTCTCCATGTCCTTGGTTTGTCGTAATTGGAAGAGTTCTCCAGTCTTGATTCAAATCGACAGTGCTTAGCGGTGTCCATCGCTGCCGTTGGTGGCCGTTAGCGGGGCTAAGTACATCCCATAGCGGCAGGCAGTCATCGACAAAGGGGTCTTCTTCGAGGTCTGTGACAAGCTGGGTCAAATTTTCGAGTGGAATGGGTAGAAATGTGCCGGTTGCTAGTTCAAACATCTGCAGCGCAGACTCCCCGAGTTTTTTCTGTCGTCATTGAGGCCCATAATCATGCCTCATAGCGGATATAGTGTTTGGATACCCCGTCGTCGCTCAACTCGTAAAAAAGTGTAAGTGGGTTTTTATATATTTTTGGGCTGTGCCACCAGCCACAATTGCCGCCAGATGAAAATGTTTTTGTTCTTGCCTCTTTTGTTGGGGCAACGGTGTTGTCCCGCAAGGCGTAATTGTTTTTGTCGTAGTGGTATCAATACATTCATCGGTATCCTCTTGCAACAGTTGGTCGATCAATCTTCAAACAAACTTTTGTTTACGTACAACGTACAAAAGTTTGAAACAGTGAGATGTTCGGCTCCTAAGTCTAACATACTCGAACAAATCGTAAGAACCACTGCCAGCCGTATCGTCTGTTTGATTAGCTGTGTTTACTCCCACAAAACAATCTTCAAATAAACTGCTAAGCAGATCATTAAGCTTACGTTACCAATTTTAAGCAGCAGCCTGAGCAGTCTTTAGTATGAGCTTAGGGTTTTTAGCTTTAGATAGTAAATGTCTAAGGCCAACTTGCTCCTCTGTTGTTGGGACACCGTCGTTCTCCCAGAGGCAATCTTCAAAGGAGTCCTTGTCTTTGCAGTGGAAGGGCCCAATCCATATGGTTTCCTCGTGAGGGTCTTTAATTACCGAGTAGTACTTCTGTGTCGAGACCCACACAGATTGAGAGGCATGGCGCCCTCAGAATGGTAGCCCAGACAGCATGCTCTTCTTTTTGGTCACGTTTCTGCTGGCCGAGTAGTCGTCAATGATGAACGATGTCGCAAACAACGAGCAAAGATAGAGTAAAAAGCTCACAAGCATTATTGAAGTCAACCGCGAGGGTCGACGATAAAGACCTCCGGATCTGTCCACATCCAGGATCGCTCATGGTACATTTTATTCCAACGAACTGAAGGGCAGAGTATCATGATGTGCATAAAGACAAGTGTGGCCCTCGAGGAGGTCTAAGATAAATTTTTTTCACTGCCGGTCTGGCCACAGGTGATGGCTGAGTGGGACTGTCGTTCGAATACCGGCTGATCCCAACTGCAGTTGGAGTCACTATTAGAGAGCACTGATAAACCAGCCATTTTCGATGTTGAGCTGCTCGTCCATGATGACGTACAGATACATGTTCAATGTGCCTGTGGTTTCTGCCTTTTTGGTGATCTGGAGTGTGACTCCCTCACCTGCATTGTCTATGCACAGGCAACTGCAGCGAGTCGTCACTGTTGCTTTTCATGTACAGCCACAGGCAGTCAAACTTTACTCCAAGTGGTCCAGCGGGCTAGTCCAGTGTTGAAAAAGCAACCCTATTCTTTTGAAATATGGACTAATGAAACAGCTGGTGGACTAGTGAAATGACAAGCTAACTGGTCCAGTGTCCTACTGGACCATCACTAAAAAGGTTAAAGGCAAAGGTCAAACTGTTCCATGTTGTCATACAAGTCAACCCATAACCCATCCAAACCAATACCAACCCAGCACAATCCACTTTTCCTTTAGCTTATTATACTGTGCACACCATTAACCTAGCACAACCCATTCTTTCACTCATCTGTTTTTAGCTGCATGTAGGTCTAGTTGGTCCATGTTGTTATACAAATCAACCATGATCCATCCAAACCACTAACAACCCAGCCCAAACCCACTTTTCCTTTCATTTTACTTTGCACACCCTTAGCCCAGCAAAAACCCGCACAAACAATCCTTAAACTCACACATAAGTTCCTGTTGGCAATGCCTTGGTTCAAGAGATGACTGGGACCCAGAGCCGAACGCATCCTGCCCTTCTTCTCATCTTCATACTCCTTCCATGCATTCTTACGTTCCTCTTCATTCAGTTCTTCTGACTCGATGTTCTCAAGGAGCGAATCATGCTCATGGTACTTGACGATCCAGTCGCCCTTGTGTTTGAGTAGCTCAGCAAGGATATAGTCCTGGGGATACAGATAATAAGAGGACTCTAATTAGTATTGTAACGGCATCTAAACCGCTGGTATAAGCAACCGCCGGTGAGTTCACCAGACTGTGTGTAGCAACTTCCCGCCTCCGGAAGTATGGACTAATCTACCGTTCTTTTCCCGCCAGCGGGAAGATGCTGGCTTTGAGCCAAGATATACAGTGCTTGGTGTTGTACATGATATAGTTGTGTTAGACAGACAAAATACTGAGTTCAGTGAGTGAGCATTGAATAAGTTGTTGTTCTTGAAGAATGAATACATCAGTGTGTTTCATATTGAACGGAATTTGAGTTTGTTTGTTTTTCTGTCTCCGTTGGCAGTACGTTACAGTATTATAAAGTGTAGTTAAAGTGCTCTTAGTCCCAATCTGATTGCAAGGGTTTCCCCCAGTTGGGTTTTCCTCCAAAATCTAAAACTGAGATTCTTTGATCTTCTTCTCTTCACAGGTATCTTCAGGCCTACATTAAAAACTACAACTGCCCAAAGATCCCAGAGCGCTCTATTTTCAAAAGGCGTACATTCCAGGGTCACCTCAGTTGTCATAGTTTAACCATAGCCAACAAAGCGGTCTATATTTGTATACTGTTCAAAGTGTTGAGTAAAAGAAATTATTTACATGGTGTCGCCGCAAAGCTGTTCCTTATTAACTGACACCTTGGCACTTCACAACTCTAGAAGAAAGTACAACGTAAACAACTGTTATGATAGCTATTTCTTCTGTACATAGTATTTACAAAGGAGTAAACAAACAAACCTTGGGTAGCACAGGTGTTTCTCGTTCCGGCCTGTTGGGATCGTCCAGCCGTTCAGGGTTGAAAGTGTAAAGTTCAGAATGGCCAGCAGCAGTGAAATGCCGTTCTATCTGATGCTCATCCACCACCCGGCAAGACAGAGACTGCTTAGTTACCTAGGTACAACAAAAACAGGGAAAAAACGTTATCATCCATTGCAGTCTAAACTTTCAGGCATAATCATGTAAGGCCTGCTTAAAGCTTTAATTCAGTTATTAAAAAAAAACTTAATTGGAGCAACAATCTTAATATCAGACCTCACTTCTGCAACTAACTTAAATGTAAATATTGTAACATAATTAACCCTAGTCCTATATAGGACTCTTCCTATGTGCTGTACACAGATATAGAGTCCTAAATATCCAGGACGTCACTGTAGCATAGTACAAAAGTGAAAGGCCGCCAGGGCTACTTTGCCCTATTGTAAGCTTTATTATGCATTTAGAGCTGTAGGCTAAATTACAATTTTTATTTAATTGCAAATACAAATTCTAACAAAATGACTGCAGCCAAGACATAACGCAAGTTTAAAGCAGACCTCACAAACTTCATGTGGGTCATAACTTAAACATTCACAATTGCGATTCTAAGGTCACTTGGTGTTGTAGCCAAATTTGAGAAATTGGGCCGATTTAATCGGCCCTGCCAATACACATTCTGAAAATGGAGCCAATTCAATCAGCCTGGGACACTACTAGGATTAAAGAACATACTACAATTATTGCAATCTGTTTTCTACAAAACAATTTCTCTGTTGAATAAGGCAAATTCAAATACATCAACCAATCAACCATTTGGGGAATATTGGTGGAGACAACTTTGGGGCCGCAATTAGGAGTACGAGTACAAGAGATAATCTGTTATTAAAAACCTGAAGATTTATTCTGAAAGTCTGGAGTAAAAATTTACCTGTCGTTCATAGATCTTCTCTTCCATTGTACCCTGAAACCAAAGGAAGAAGAACAAAACTAAATAATCTGATGATTTTCATAGTAATATAATAACTAGATATACATGTGGCACAATAAACAAAAACTATGCAATGGTTCTGAAACGAAAAAGATCTTTTCATGCTTGAGAGTTTGTCTTTCACAGGACTAGGTCACATCCGCCCAGCATATTTGGTTCTTGGAAAAAATTAGGAATATTTTATCTAGTAGAAGGGCTGACCTACACGTACATGGTGTAGGGTTCAAAAGCCATTTCAAACTATTTAATCATAATATTAATGATTGTTCTAAAAGGAAAAAATATTAGAAATCAGATAAAATTTAAGTAGAAAGAATATCCTGCCTGCGTCCGCCTTAAACAAGACTAACACTTTTACTAGAAAATATATTAGAACATTTTCAAGGGGCAAAAAACAATAGGCAAAATAATTTTTACTTAACCCCTTCCCAAAACAAGATCAAAGACACAAAAACAAAGACGGTACATCTTTCATGAACACAAACACAGATCTCTTATAAATTAAGAGATTCACGAGAACTTAATTTTCTAAGTCTTACCTGTGCAACGAATCTGTAGATGTAAACCGCCCTCGTCTGGCCAAACCGATACACTCTGAAAATCGACTGAATATCGTGACTAGGATTCCAGGAGGCATCAAAAATGATGACACGGTTGGCTCCGATTAAATTGGTACCAAGAGAACCCGCTTTTGTGGAGATTAGAAACAGTCTTGCCCTGAAAAAACAACATTGTAACCAGTTTTATAACTTGACTTCAGGATGTTGTATTTAGTACTTTTTTGTTGCGTGTCAAGGTCCAGCGGTCTAAGCATATCGGACCCAAGGTCTGATGGCTGAGATGTCAGAATCTGGGTTTGAATTACGGTCTTGAAACTTGCGTCTTTCAAACATTTCTCCTGCCAGTTTTTCACTTTATCTTGTGAAATTCTGTGCTGCTTTGTTTTGTATATGTTTAGTTTAAGAGACTGTCTTCACTTTCACCTGCCAAACCTTACGGAGTTCTCTGGTCAGATTTTGGTACAACTCGTGATCTTTTCCGTCTACTTCGTCGCAGCCCTTTTATCACCCGGCGCAGCTATGTCAATGAGATGACGCATCGTCTCTGTCGTATCTAAGACTACAACATCCGGACGCCTATGTTTTAAAACATGATCAGTCTAAATGTTAAAGTCCCAGAGGATCTTGCCCTGGTCAGTCTCTCCACTTTCTCCGGAATATGGTCTTTGCATTTCGCATACACTTGGACATCATACTTCGTACAATATTATTATTAATATCATTATTATTTTATGAAGAAACAACAGTTTTGTCTTCAACATGCAGACCTAGAAGTCTGAATTTAGAAGTCCGAAATTTCTCACCCCTGCAGATAACCAGATTAAGATGTATGCAAATAATAATTAAAATCAATTTCTCGACAATAACTTGATGGAGCATATACAGTACTCACCTGTAATTCTTCACTTTGTTGAATGTCTCCGCCCAGGTCTTGCGGAGTGCTGCGGAGCTGGAACCGTCCATGCGGAAATAATCTTCACCTTTGACCCAGGATCCAATTCCTCTAACCTTTACAAACATTTTGTAGCAGAAACAAAGTGTCAATACCAGCTGTACACATTGTTGTTCCACTTTTGATCCCTCGGACTGACGTCACACTACGTTTACTGTCTGCCCATGGTTAATCATTTTGGGAGTTAAATTTAGAGGTGAAAGTCACCCCCGATTAAAAAGACTGAAACTAGTATTCAAATTTTAGAAGGTATGTTGAGATTGTATTTCCACCTTTTTCGTAACCCCTGGAGTTCTCGATTTCAAGGAGCTTCTGGGAACAGTATCCTCAGCACTAGAGAAGTAGATCAAAGAGTAAGATTTCTTCATATATAAAAAACAATCGTTTTCCCACAAGGAAGACATAAAAAGTCTGAATTCATATAAAAGTTCAAGTTTCTCATTAGAGTGAAGCGTATGTAAATAAATAGTGTGCAGCTGTGAGAATGCTGCCTAAAATATGCGTGCACAGTAACACATGTGAATTAGACTCCAAAAATGGGGCAACTAGGATCTATACTGGGCGATGACGTCAGGTGCATTGGGCCAATAAATGTTTTTAAAAGAGCTTATTTCAGGACATTACTTGAGTAAGCAGTAGCTATCTGGGGTCAGCCATTTTGAGATTATTATTACACAATCGATGGCATGCTGGTGGGCATTGGAGGTGGTGTTTTCAGTAAATTCTTTGTTTGAAATTGAAAAACCATGAATACCCAATTCAGTCTTTTCCTTCTCCTGCATCCTGTCCTTTTTTTTTTTTTTTTTTTTTTTTTAATTACCCAATGTTAAATAATTAAATTGAAATTGAAATAATTGAAATATTAATACGGTGTATACACATGGATTGTCTTACTTGATTGTCCAAATCTTGACTGCCTTCTTCTCGTTCCTGCTGTGCCTTGTCTTCTAGACTCTGCAGCATATCTTCAATTAGATCCAGGGACAGTAGACTTTGACTAAACACAAGTCTGTTCCAGAAAACAAATTCAGAACGATCGTTATTATTTTGTGTATATTTTTAAAGTACGGTTGAGATACCCGCCTCGTCTTCTAGAATCAAGTTCTGGTGTTGTCAGAGTGTGGGTTCGGTTGCCGGTCATGACGTGTCATGACCGAGAGTTTTAGTGCATCGATTCAAGTTCTGGTTGTTGAGTCATTAGGTGTAGGTTTGAATCCCAGTCATGACATTTGTGTCAAAACAATTAACTATAATTGCTTTCTTTACCCGTGGGTATATGGGTACCTGGGAGGGCTGAGGTGGTTCTTGTGATTGATTTAGCTTGATGTGCTACATGTTTGGCAGCACATGTTGTGTACTCCCAAGGGAGGTGAGATGAATTGGCCTAGCGACCAGGGGTATTAATATTTGAGTGCCATGAGCGTCACTGAGTGACGGATTTGAGCACTATTTAAGAAGCCACAATTATTAATATAATCATTCTTCTTCTTATTATTATGGCACTTTTGTCACAGAGCAAGACACTTGACCATAATTATGTTGTGTAACGCACAAACAAGAACCTATAGTCCACACAATAATTAAATCAATTAAATGACCTATTGCTTATGATACAGGATTCGATCTGACCTCTCTTCACTGTCTAGTGGTGAAAAAATTTGCTCTAGACTGCGAGGTGAATGGTTCGAACCCCACCCAAGAAGTCTGTGAATTTGTATCTTTCTCTTAAATGGTTTATCACTTATCAGTTTGAGAGTAAACCCAAAATAACAGTTTTAAAATCGTCTTTGAGAATGGACAACTTACACTTTCTCTCCAATACTCTCAGCATGCTTGAGGACCTTAAAGAGAAGGACTAGCTTGCCACTAAGCTCTATCTTGGTTTCATCACCCTCTTGAATGAACTCATCAAACCATTTGGGTTTGGACGTCTGGAATGGGGACGGAGAACACCATTAATATATTATGTTATTTTAACAAGTAAATGTATTTTGACTTGTGGGATCTTCAAATGATATTTTCAGGACTTGGATAGTATTACATACGGAAGTATTTCTCTGGAGGTTTGGTACTGCCTAGAATTTCGTCTCAGTTGAAAAAGCAAGGCCATTTTCATTGTGAAAGGGCATACCCAATTGAAAATCTTAAATCATGCCCCAAGTTCTACGAGTTGTCCCACATGATGTTGTTGGCTCATCGGAATCTATCACAATCTCTTCCACATCGCTACCTTCAACCACAAACTGCTGGATGCTGTCATTACTGTCAGATATTTCATCCTCGGAGGCCGAGGTGACAAAGTCGGACATGTAGTTACGAGATTGTTGTTGAACCATGAGAAACCAGAACAAACAGTTCACATTAAAAACTAAGAAACTTGCCCCCAACACAATTCAACAGCATTCTACTCAATTCTCTTCACAATTCTACTCATCACTCGACACAATTCTACTCGGCACTCTGGAGAACTCTACACATATTTATATTCAACACATTTCAAATAGACAGTATGAACAAATAAAAAACTCAACACAAAGGAAAAACCACCGAGCACTCACAAGTTTCTTCTGGCGGATCTCATTGAGTTTCAATACATGAGGATGAGTCCATATCATCATGAGTTGCTGGTGGTCAGGAAACAAACCAAAACCAGAACCTTTAGATGATCCCTCCATCAACTCGCCGCTGTCATTACGAGACTGGGACTGGAGATATACCTCACAGAGCTTGATCTGCACGGGCGACAGGCGCACCGATACAACGTACTCGTACTTTGGGGGAAGGAATTTGGTGAGGGCGCTGTACCCCTTTCTCTGGAGGATAAAAATACAGTTTTATTTACTTTTTTTGGGATAATCATTTGTTTAATTTCTTTTTCATTATTATTATTTCCTTATCAGATTGGTTCAAGATTGCAATGAGACCAACAAAATTTGTGTTTTGTTTGATGTAGCCTGTAAAACATTTCATTCCATTTTTTGACTTCCATATAAGAGGTGCCCTTCACTAGGAACAAAAGCAATGCCTTCACAAGACTGAAATATCTGGCCTGGACAACCTTCTTCTTGTCCCTCTCCCCATCCCTTGATAAAATCCTACCTGTACACAACCCTTCAGCAGGTCATGCAGTACATGAGCTCTTCTCTTCATGATCCTGACATCCGTCTGTGTTGAGTCGGCACACTGACCATTGGTGATGGGATTGACAAAACGATTCGAGAACTCCCTCCTCGTACCAAGAAGGTTTGGTTTGACAAAGTCCACCATGCAGTGATCTATCAAGGGATAATTGCATTACAAAAAGAAATTACCTAAATATGCTATTGCTGGTTTTAATGTAGACAGACCACATCTGAATTTGTGGCTAAGACTACGGCTAGATCGCCATGTCATCATGCGCTGAAATATAGGACGTCTTAGCAACACTCTTAGCACTCTACGGTATGAAGAACCAAAAAATGGGACACAGGTAACAAACAAAACATAAAAAAACAACAGCACTCGTGAAAATGGTAAGAACCTAGACTAATTCAAGTTTTATACAAAAACAATAGAATAAAAAAACTTTGCAGAGTAATGACCAATGAGAAAACCAGACAATTGGGTAAAGAGAGGAATATAAAATTGTCGAGCAGTCTCGAGGGTACGGAGCCCCTGAAAGGGACATTAAAAAAAAAAAAAAAAAAAATTATCTCGTGCGCACGACATATTATCTCGTGCGCACGACATATTATCTCGTGCGCACGACTTATTATGACAGGTGTAGTGCATTGCAGTGCGGTGCATGCAGCAGAGTAGAGGGGGCCTGGCGACGCTACAGCACGGTATACGAGGCCACTCTGATTTTACAGGCCCCGGGAGTTGCGACTATTTTTAATCGCTTTTGTTTGTTTTGGCCTACTTTCACATTAAGTAGAGCTTCACAAAGAGACTAATCTCAGTTGTAAAGAATGTATTTAGTGATACAGGAATTTCAGGGCAGGCAGAGTGGCCTCGTATACCGTGCTATAGCGTCGCCAGGACCCCTCAACTCTGCTGCAGTATTCAGGAGGATAACTACCAAGTACCAGGTACCAGGTATCAAGTAGTACCTTGTTATCTCTGTGCTGTGTGCGTGTGTAATAACAATTGTGGCGTGACGACGGGCTGCTTCCAAGAATCCCGAATTATGTCGTGCGCACGAGATAATATGTCGTGCGCACGAGATAATATGTCGTGTGCACGAGATAATATGTCGTGCGCACGAGATAATATGTCGTGCGCACGAGATAATTATTATTATTATTATTATTATTTTTTTAATGTCCCTTTAGGGGCTTCGTACGAGGGGGATTGCAGAGCTGCCAACATTTGCATCTTGCAATCAGGGAGATATTTAGAATTACATACAACATAAGGGAGAGAGTTACCATAGGCAGGCGGTTTTTCAAATTTGTTCATCAGAACTTTCTGCAGAATCAGGGAGAGTTGGCAGCTCTGGTATTGGATGGCTACTAAATCTACTATCTGGTTCCAAGTACAGAAAGTAGGCTTATTTAGATAAATCTTCATAAATCCCCAGTCTGTTAGTCACTCCAAAGGTACACAAGGGGGCGACAATTAAATATAACACAACGAGATTTCTCTCTTACATTCTATCAGATTATTCTGCAGAGGTGTTCCAGTCAGGCAGATACGTCTCAGCGTCTTGATGGCGTTGAGGGCTTTGGAGATTGCAGTGGCATCGTTCTTCAACATGTGACCCTCGTCACACACAACAATGTCGGGACCTTTTATAGAGTACGAGGGGGAGAGTGACATCTTAATTAATTGGGAAGGAAGAATACTAGATTTAAAGAAACATTTTTAAGACTACAGTGGCAGTATTTTCAAGGGTTGTTTATTGCAAAGTCTTCTTGACATCAATAGGTCTTAAACTACTGACTGAACCAATGGCCCAAGTTCAGTGATTTGGGCACAAGCCATGATCATGCTTGAAACCCAACACTTCTGATGATTTTGTACTCCCCAGACGTTTGAAGAGTGATGTCATTGCAAACGTGTCAGATAGTGTCGAAGCACACACTGTTTAATCTTACCTGGATCAGCAAGAGTCTTGGTAAAAATGGCGCGTTGCTTCTTATTCTTGACACACTTATTGAGAGCAAGCTGTCTGTACATTGTATAACCCATGACCATCACACCGCCGTTGTCATGCCAGTGTTTAAGTGCGTCCGCTCGCTGCCAGTTTGTCTTGTAGACTGTGATTTCAAATACCTGAGTGGAACATCAACATGAAATAGCAGTTTACAGGGCCGAGGGTTAATTGCTGACGAAAAGTCTGAAGCTCAGATCCAGATTTTAAGATCAAGCTGGCGTAGTGGCTTGTTTTCTCGCCTTCTACTTCTAGGACCCCGGTTCGAATCCCGCTGAGGGCACTATGTGGGTTGGGTTTTCAATCCCGACCTGATTGCGTGGGTTTCCCTTTGAGTAATTCTCTGGGGTTTTCCTCCCACATCTAAAACTGAAACGTCCCTCCTTGTCTTCTCCCCATGGGGTTCTTGGCTAGTATAAAGAGATTACGTTTGCTTTTCTGAGAGTCATTTGCTTCACAACCAGAACGAATAAATAAGAGGTATGTTGACAAGATGACATCACCATCCCCATGTTGATAACCCCTTGGGTTTTAGCTTTAAAGGAGCACGTGGAAATTACATCCTAGTGCTGGAGAATTAGATCGAAGAGCATTTCTTATAGTAATCTGAAGAAAAACAACTGCATTTTAATTTTTTTCACCAGGCACACATAGACAAGTCTGATTTCAGATTATGTCTGAAATTTCACATCCCTGTGTTTATGCTTTTCAAAAATTAAAAATAAAGCACAAAAATGAAATTGCTGAAGTACGAACTGGTTGCATCGCATCAGAACAAGGTTTCCATAAAATAAAATGAACACAATATAGCGGTAGCTCAATCACCTCTTCACTTTTAAACACGTTTTTGATTACTGAATGCTTTTATAAATTAATCATTCTTCGAAAAACACTTGCAAAATTAAGCTCACTGAAACAATGACATTTTTGACTTAATAAAACAAATAGAAAACATGGCTATGCAAAGAAAAAATGTATACCTCAATTTCACCATCTTTCTCAAGCCACTTCTCAAATTCAGCAACCCAGTTGAGCACGGTGTTGAGTGGGGCCACCACCAGGCAACTCTTGACGCTAATCTTTGGGTCATTCATTATTGTGTGTAAATACGTGATCACCTAGAGACGGAGAGAAGTTTCAACTTCAAAGTTTCACGAACTAGGCCACTTAAAAAACTAAAACAATTTAACATCTTATATTTTGAACATTTGGTCATTGAACCTCCACTGTTTCCCTGTTTGAAATACGTAGTTCGCTGCATTTTATTTTCGACAGGCAGACATAAAAGGTCTAATTTAAAATTTAAGACTGAAATTTCACATCCCTGAATTTATGTTAAAAATTAAATTAGATCTCTTCTGTTGAAGACGTGTTACAAGTCGAAAATTTAAAGGTATGTTTAAATTTGTCCTTGTGCAATAAGTCAGTATAAAACTATTCTGGATAAAGTTCACTTACCTTTCGGCATATTAATACAAGAAAACTGTTCATTAAACCAGTCTGAAATATTTTACCTGATAACAAGTTTGTTCAAAAATTACCATCTCATTCTAATGCCAAAGTAGGTGATGAGAGATTAATGGATCAGTAAGACATACCTGTAGTGTCTTGCCGAGACCCATGCAATGAGCGAGGATACAGCCTGAGCCTTTCTCTTCCACCTTCTCCAAGGACTCATAGGTACAGTCCCACATAAACTGTACCCCTTCAACCTGGAGATCAAAGAATATAAAGAAGGTCACTTAAAGATTCAATAACTGCATCGGAAAGGGAAGGAGGGTCTAAAGCTAAACAAATTTGAGGGGAGTTTAAAACAGGGTCCAATTTCATGCTTACACAGAACTCTGCGGTAATGGCCGCCTGAAAGCATTTGATTCCACGGATAACTGCATATTTCCATGATAAGCAGTACAACGTAATTAGGCCCGGGTGAAAATTCAGAGCCAAAGAAAGACAAAATGAGACGTATTTCAATTGAACCAATTCACTTGTCATCACACAGAAAGCCCTTTTCCCTCACTGTAACAAAGAGAATGACCTTAAAAAAAAGCATTTTCATTACTAACATAATCCTCTGGTATCACTTAGTGATAGAAAACACTGATAAAATGTTGCTCGTTTATTTAGAAGTAGTGTTAAAAAGTTTGAACCAAGCAGAGGGGGTAGCCAAGAAGGAGAAGGTCTCATAGATGAAGGGGTAGTAGTGATGAAGGGGTAGTAGTGATGAAGGGGGTAGTAGTGATGAAGGGGTAGTAGTGATGAAGGGGGTAGTAGTGATGAAGGGGTAGTAGTGATGAAGGGGTAGTAGTGATGAAGGGGTAGTAGTGGTGAAGGGGTAGTAGTGATGAAGGGGTAGTAGTGATGAAGGGAGTAGTAGTGATGAAGGGGTAGTAGTGATGAAGGGGTAGTAGTGATGAAGGGGTAGTAGTGATAATGGGGTAGTGTGATGAAGGGGTAGTAGTGATGAAGGGGTAGTAGTGATGATGGGGGTAGTAGTGATGAAGGGGTAGTAGTGATGATGGGGGTATTGGTGATGAAGGAGTAGCCGTGATGATGGGGTAGTAGTGATGAAGGGGTAGTTGTGATGAAGGGGTAGTAGTGATGAAGGGGTATTGGTGATGAAGGAGTAGTCGTGATGAAGGGGAAATAGTGATGATGGGGTAGTAGTGATGAAGGGATATTGGTGATGAAGGAGTAGTCGTGATGATGGGGTTAGTAGTGATGAAGGGGTATTTAGTGATGAAGGGGTAGTAGTGATGATGGGGGTGGGTAGTAAGTGATGAAGGGGTAGATAAGGGGGGTGATGATGGGGTAGTAGTGATGATGGGGGTATTGGTGATGAAGGAGTAGCCGTGATGATGGGGTAGTAGTGATGAAGGGGTGTAGTAGTGATAAGGGGGGGGGTAGTGAGATGGGGGTAGTAGTGATGAAGGGGTAGTAGTGATGAAGGGGTAGTTGTGATGATGGGGTAGTAGTGATGAAGGGGTATTGGTGATGATGGGGTAGTAGTGATGAAGGGGTATTGGTGATGAAGGGGTAGTAGTGATGATGGGGGTAGTAGTAATGAAGGGGTAGTAGTGATGATGGGGTAGTAGTGATGAAGGGGTATTGGTGATGAAGGAGTAGCCGTGATGATGGGGTAGTAGTGATGAAGGGGTAGTAGTGATGAAGGGGTAGTTGTGATGATGGGGTAGTAGTGATGAAGGGGTATTGGTGATGAAGGAGTAGTCGTGATGATGGGGTAGTAGTGATGAAGGGGTAGTAGTGATGAAGGGGTAGTAGTGATGAAGGGGTAGTAGTGATGAAGGGGTAGTAGTGATGATGGGGTAGTAGTGATGAAGGGGTATTGGTGATGAAGGGGTAGTAGTGATGATGGGGGTAGTAGTAATGAAGGGGTAGTAGTGATGATGGGGTAGTAGTGATGAAGGGGTATTGGTGATGAAGGAGTAGCCGTGATGAAGGGGTAGTAGTGATGAAGGGGTAGTAGTGATGAAGGGGTAGTAGTGATGATGGGGTAGTAGTGATGAAGGGGTATTGGTGATGAAGGGGTAGTAGTGATGATGGGGGTAGTAGTAATGAAGGGGTAGTAGTGATGATGGGGTAGTAGTGATGAAGGGGTATTGGTGATGAAGGAGTAGCCGTGATGATGGGGTAGTAGTGATGAAAGGGTAGTAGTGATGAAGGGGTAGTAGTGATGATGGGGGTAGTTCTCCAAGGACTCATAGGTACAGTCCCACATAAACTGTACCCCTTCAACCTGGAGATCAAAGAATATAAAGAAGGTCACTTAAAGATTCAATAACTGCATCGGAAAGGGAAGGAGGGTCTAAAGCTAAACAAATTTGAGGGGAGTTTAAAACAGGGTCCAATTTCATGCTTACACAGAACTCTGCGGTAATGGCCGCTTGAAAGCATTTGATTCCACGGATAACTGCATATTTCCATGATAAGCAGTACAACGTAATTAGGCCCGGGTGAAAATTCAGAGCCAAAGAAAGACAAAATGAGACGTATTTCAATTGAACCAATTCACTTGTCATCACACAGAAAGCCCTTTTCCCTCACTGTAACAAAGAGAATGACCTTAAAAAAAAAAGCATTTTCATTACTAACATAATCCTCTGGTATCACTTAGTGATAGAAAACACTGATAAAATGTTGCTCGTTTATTTAAAAGTAGTGTTAAAAAGTTTGAACCAAGCAGAGGGGGTAGCCAAGAAGGAGAAGGTCTCATAGATGAAGGGGTAGTAGTGATGAAGGGGTAGTAGTGATGAAGGGGGTAGTAGTGATGAAGGGGTAGTAGTGATGAAGGGGGTATTGGTGATGAAGGAGTAGCCGTGATGATGGGGTAGTAGTGATGAAAGGGTAGTAGTGATGAAGGGGTAGTAGTGATGATGGGAGTAGTAGTGATGAAGGGGTAGTAGTGATGAAGGGGTAGTTGTGATGATGGGGTAGTAGTGATGAAGGGGTATTGGTGATGAAGGAGTAGTCGTGATGATTGAGTAGTAGTGATGAAGGGGTAGTAGTGATGAAGGGGTAGTAGTGATGAAGGGGTAGTAGTGATGAAGGGGTAGTAGTGATGAAGGGGTAGTAGTGATGATGGGGTAGTAGTGATGAAGGGGTATTGGTGATGAAGGAGTAGTCGTGATGATGGGGTAGTAGTGATGAAGGGGTAGTAGTGATGAAGGGGTAGTAGTGATGATGGGGGTAGTAGTGATGAAGTGGTAGTAGTGATGAAAGGGGTAGTAGTGATGAAGGGGTAGTAGTGATGAAGGGGTATTGGTGATGAAGGAGTAGTCGTGATGAAGGGAAGTAGTGATGAAGGAGTAGTAGTGATGAAGCAAGAATGACCTGATGTGGTTTCAGTTGCTTGGCGAGTGACTTCTCTACTGCTAGTATTGGCTCCTTTGTCTCAGAGTCATACTCCAGGATAACTTCGTCTACTGTACCCATTTTCTCTGCGGCCTCTTCAGAAATTTTCGTCACCTGTGATAAGTTGTCAAATAGGGCAAATCATTTTCATTAGAGGAATGTTTTGGTGGGTCAGCGTTAATAACTGCTGTATGGATCTAATCTCCTCGTTTAAACTGATCAATAGCAGGAAAAATTGCATCAGTGATTAAGATATACAGTGCTTCCACATATCGATGTAGGGCCAATTTTTTTTTACATTCCCTTTTTTGGGGAGTTTGGGGGTGGGGGGGGGTGGTGATGGGGTTGGCCATAGTAGCTGGTGGATTATCCTTAATCTTTGGACCACTAGAAAGAAAACCATACACATTTGCGTTACTATATACTCCTTTTCAAGCATATCATTCTGTCAAATCCAAGACATTTTTTAGAACTTTCTCGCAATTTGAGGAGTTTTCAATGACACATAATATTTAAACTTAAGAATGGATCACATTACCTTTTTGCGTTTATCAGAGATGCGTTTACGCCGTTGTTTCTCCTCCTTTTCTGCCCTCACTGTCTTCTCTTGTAGCTTGCCCTTAGAGATCACCTTCTGGATTCTCTTGCGACCATGTTTAATTATGTTATCTTTTTCAGGATCGGAGTCCTAAAGACAAATCGTTATGAATATATTATGTTTTAATTTGGGTTTTTGTTTTCTAAATGTGTCCATGTCTCTGTCTCTCGTTGTCGTTTTTAAATGAATTTTAAATGCCATTTGTTTTAACCTATACCTGAATGTGGTGAGTTGTGGCTGAGCATTTAAAAGCACCGGATTAAAGCTCTGGTTTTTTTAATCAGCAGCGTGTGGGTTCGAATCCCATTTATGGCACTTGTGTCTTTGAGAAAAATACTTTACCATAATTGCTTCGGCCTTCGGATGGGAAATTATGCAGTAGGTTCCCGTGTAATAGGATTGGTAGTGAACGTAAAAAGAGTCCAGAACACTTATTGTGGAAGAGTAGGGTTAATCCGGTGTTTCTGGTTCACATATCCAGCAACCTTGTTTTTACAGGTTTCCTCAGGCTTGTGAGTTACAGTAATAAAGTTCACTTATGAGGCATCCTTGGTTTTATTACCACAAATGCAAAATAACAATAAAAATAACTAGACAATCAGTTTTTTTAATTAAGGTGTTCGTGTTTGATGTCATCACATAATGATTGATTTGCACTGATGACCAATTCAATTTGCGGTTCAAAAGATAGATTTTGCTAAACATAAAATTGTTATGGTCAAATGTGTTCACACTTTCTGTAGCGTTGGTTAAGTTTTCAAAGACATTTGGGATGGTTTATATTAAAATAGTAATAGCAGTAATAAAGGACATTGATATTGCGCAATACCTATGTGAAAATAGTCCACTGCGCATTGCCAAAAATAAATAAACAAAATGTAGGGCGATTTTGATTTATTATGTAAAAATCCAATGTGTGGTAATTTTTTTAAATCTAAAAGTTCAACTTGGTTTGAATTAGACGTCAAGGTCAAATGAGGTCACATTTTGTGTAGCGTTTGTTTAGTCTTTTAAGACCTTTCTAATGTATAGATTACAGGTTGAGGAGTTAGGACATTTTTTAATTATTAAACTTCATCTTCCAGTGTGAACTGGAACTCAAGGTCAAAGGTGTTCATACTTTGGTTGTTGTTTTAAAGTTTTTGAAGACCTTACCGATGATGTATAGATTGTAAAAATTGAACGTGTGGTTAGGGAAACGAATTTTTCAAGTTTTAAAGTTCAACTTTTAGTTTGAACCAGAAATCAAAGTCAAATGAGGTCACACTTTGTGTAGCATTTGATAAGTCTTTGTAGACCTTTCTGATGATGTAAACATTTTTAAAAATCCAACGTGTGATCCAGGAATTAATATTTGTTCAAATATAACCTTCCATCTTCCAGTTTGAACAAAAAGTAAAGGTCAATTGGGGTCACACTTTGTGCAGCGTTTGTCAAGTTGTGTGATTCAGGAGTTATGCAATTTTCAAAAATTAGATGATTATTTTTGTGTGGTCAAGATACAATGTAACAGCGATGTTGACTGTGTTATTACACTATCGGGTGTTATCAATGTGGGTTAACAGATACGTACGCTTTAATGCTCGGTTTGGACCAGATGTAAAGGTAAACATTTGGTTAATTCTGTTTAAAGGTTTGAGCAGGCTCACAGATCTATAAACTGATGCACAAATTATGATAAAATGAAAAGTAGGTCTTAAGATATGAATTTGGGAAAATTTCCACTTGCAATTTGAACCGGAAGACGAGGTCAAATGGGGTCACACTGGGTGTAGCATTTGTTTAACTTTTAAAGATTAT
This sequence comes from Pycnopodia helianthoides, assembly GCA_032158295.1. Classification (NCBI taxonomy): domain Eukaryota; kingdom Metazoa; phylum Echinodermata; class Asteroidea; order Forcipulatida; family Asteriidae; genus Pycnopodia; species Pycnopodia helianthoides. The sequence goes on along the minus strand of CM063248.1, from coordinate 1,126,756 downwards.
CCCGATGACAATTTACTTTAAAAAACGTTTTATTTCGGTGAAGTTATCATGACGTCATTGTTCATGTGCCGCCTACTTATTGAGGTTTAATTGTCTGATGAGTTTTAACGTTCAACTCACTTTCAACCTTGAGTAAGGCCGTAGATAAGTCCGAGAAAAAAAATTAAGGAAAAAAAGAAGGCAACTTTGACCTAGGGTAACTACCCGGAAATAAAATGTTCATACGATTTTGGCGTCAATTTTTTAAATTTTTCCCTAATCTTTAACTGTCAGATTCCCATTTATGAACATCATAGCTTTCATTGTCAAAACTACAGCAAAAAGCAAATGGTTATTATTAAACTTCTAAAACCTGGTAATTTTACATCTGATGTCTTCATCATGACGTCATAAAAACTGTGCCGTCTACGTATTAGGGTTCAATTGTCTGGTAAGTTTCAATATTTATTTCAAGTTTGATCTTGGGTTATACTGCTGATAATAGTTTCGTTGAAGAAGAGAAGATGATAAAGAAACTAGAAATTCAGTTTTCAAGGTGTTCGTGAATGATGTCATGAAATTTTGATCAAATGAATTGGTGACGACATTTTGCCTTATCAATCCAATATCTCATTCAGGAGTTAGATCGTTCAAAATTTAAAACTTAAATATCCGGTTACGATGATTTATGGATTTTAAAAATCCAATGGTGTAGAAGCTATGATTTTTTTTTCAGATGATGAACACCAGAAGTAAAGATCAAATGGCTCTTTACTTTTTGTAGCGTTAGAAGAAGAAGAAGAAGAAAACCCAAAACAATATCAAGAGGTGTTCGTGCACGTGTTGCACGACCACCTAAAACCAGAACAAAAACAAGAGGTGTCCGTGAATGTATTGCACAAACACATAAAAAACCAGAACAGTATAAGGTGGTGTTCGTACTTTTGTTGCACGAACACCTAACGAAGAGGTCTTTTTGCAAATATTTCACGACCACTTAAAAACAGAATATTGCACGAACACCTAAAAATAGGAGAGGTTTTTTGTGCACATACTGCACGACCACCCAATACTTATGTGTTTTTGTTGCTCGTTTTGTTTCCCTTTTTTTTGGGGGGGGGGGGAGGGGGTTGAGATTTTGTTGTATTATATTTTCCTTTTTTTGTTTTTACGAGTGGTCCAAATGATCAGCTGAGCTGGATGGGCTACCACCATCAGTAAAGACGGTTTAGAATCAATCAAGTTGTGTTTTGGAATCATGTGATGTTTGGCCATTGTGTTGCGGCTGTGGGGTTAAGATTTTGTTGTATTATTTTTACTTTTTTGTTTTGTTTTTACGAGTGGTCCTAATGATCAGCTGAGCTGGATGGGCTACTACCATCAGTAAAGATGGTTTAGATTCAATCAATAAAAAAAAATGTTCCCCTGTGTTTTTGTGATGGAAAGTTTTATTTTTGCAGACAGCTTAATCAATAGCCGGAAAATGAATTTGAGTTTTTTAATACCATTACAGGGATTGTAATTAATAAAATCTTTTCAATGCTATATATAACATGCATAATGGTCCATGAAATGAGAGCATTTAAAATGATAAAATTAACAAATTAAAACTTACACTCCAAGATCCATTCCCCTTTTGGTCATCTGTGTCGGAATCAGTTACCACAATGATTCTCCGTCTCTTCTTCCCCTTTCCCCGGTTATAGCTACGATCATTTTGGAAATTATTTGAGGATTCCTCGCTGTTTGAAGAAGACCTCTTCTCTGCAAGCCCTCTCTTTAAACCCCTCTCTGGTCTAACCTCATCCGAGTCATTGTCAGAACTTTGAGTGGCCCGCCCACATTTTCTTTTTTTCAGTTTTTTCTTTCTGGAGTCTGAGCCACTAGCGTCTTCATCACTATCTTCACTGCTGGTCTCTCCCAGTTTGACTCTCATAAGGCGGTGACGTCTACCGTGCTTTTTCTTCTTTGATGATTTCTCATCTGATGAGCTTTGTTCTTCATCAATGTCGCTTTTGTTATTGTCATTGTCCTCCCCCTCCTCATCTGATGCAGCATCAAACTTATCACCACCGTCGCTATCTTCAGCCTTCATCTTGCGTTTTCCTTTTGGCTTTTCAGAATCGTCTGAAGATCCATCATCATCATCTTCATCTTCATCATCCTCACTATCTTCTATTTTGAGTTCTGCTTCTATTTCTGTCATCAGTTGTATCTCAGCCAGCTTATTCTCATAGTCACTGTCAATATCCTCTCCTCCTATATACTCCCCATCTACGAGAAGAGCTAGCTCGCTATTCGAGGTGTTCTCCAGACGTTGGATGTCATCTCCTGATTGGTCTCCTTCTTTCTCTGAATCCTCATCATCAGAGTCCGACCTAGAGTTCGAGTCCGAGTCCTTCTTTGACTTTGGGAAATTGGTCCTTTTTGATAAAGCCTTTTTTGTTTGTTTCTTAGATTCTACATTGTCGGAATTTTTCAGCAAATCAGAATCTTCAGGAGCTGATTCTCTCGCATCATTGTCATCTTTTGATTGTTTCTTTCTACCAGGAGCCTTCAATGTCTTTATCCGCCTCTCTAGATCAGAATCAAAATTAGAGGAATCTGAATCTCGAACCTTTGCCTTGGATTTCCCTGCAGACCCAAGGGATGACTTTGGCGTAATCTTCAATCTTTTGGATCCTTGTGGTGTTTGCTTTGATTTTCTTGGAGTGATATGGTGATTAACCTCATCATCAGAATCTTCCTCTGCGTTGCTCAAGTCTAGTCCAGCCTCCTTTCGGTGAGTTTTCTTTTTCAAGTCCGGTGTCTTTGGAAAGTCCGCTTCAGAACTTGAATCTTTGTCCTGAGTTTTTCTTTTTTTCTTGTTTTCTTTTTTACATATTTTCTTCTTCTTTTCGCTGTGGTCCTTTGCTTTGTCCTCTTCACCATCTCCCTTTTGGCTTCTTGCAGAACGCCGTGGTGGGGCCTTCCAATCTGAGCCCTTTGATGATGAAGAATCATCATCCGAAGTTTCTGTTAAATCAGAACTTTCTTCCTTGTCCTCTTTGTTCTCTTTATTTGTTTTTGAGGACTCCACCTTGTTTCCACCTTTTTCAAGATCTGATGCCACCCCTTGATCAAGATCTGATGCCATCCCTTGATCAAGCTCTGAGGAATCGGACGAGGACTTCTTGGGAATGTGCCCGGGACTCTTAGGTGTGGTCTTTTGTCGTCTTGGGGACTTGGACCCCTCTTCCCTGCACTTTGCAATCTTCTGGGAGGAGATTTGTTCAATTTTGATGCGCAATGGAGTAATTTTGAACGGGGAAGCTATCTTATTCTCTTTCTTTGGAGTTGACATCTCGTCTTCTCCTGATTGATTTGAAACCATACCTTCAATTTCATCCATGAGGGCTATCTCACACTTAATGTCTTGATCACTACGTTCTCCTTGATCTTCCCGCATCTCATCTTCTCCTCCCTCTGCATTTTCTTTCTCTGTAACCTTTCCAGCTTCCGTTTCATTTTCTTTCTTCTCAGCTTCTCCCTCTCCCAGATCTTCTTCTGCTGGCATTTCAGCTTCTTCTTTGTCAGTTTCCTGTGTATCAGATGTTGTACTCTTACTCTCACTGTCTTTTTCGTCACTTTGTTTGCAAGATGTTCTCTTTTTTACCATTTTTTCCAGCTGTTGATCATAATCTTTCTCAAGTGCTTCTGTTTCCACATTTTGGTTTGTATCCACATTTTCCAATTCAATACTGGTTTCTTCAATGATCTGTTCTGATGAAGCGCTTTGAGTTTCCTCTTCTTCGTCTGATATGTTTTTAACGTCTTCACACCGTGAAGTTTCCTCCAGACTGACACTCACCACGTCACTTTTATCATCAGGTTTATTGTTCCGATTGGATGACCTTGTTTTGTTTGGAGAGTCGTTTTGCTTTCTGACAGTTTCTTTGCTGCTTGAGAGCTCTGACTGATTAAGTTGTGTTTTGGAATCATGTGATGTTTGGCCATTGTGTTGCGGCTGTGGGGTTAAGATTTTGTTGTATTATTTTTACTTTTTTGTTTTGTTTTTACGAGTGGTCCTAATGATCAGCTGAGCTGGATGGGCTACTACCATCAGTAAAGATGGTTTAGATTCAATCAATAAAAAAAAATGTTCCCCTGTGTTTTTGTGATGGAAAGTTTTATTTTTGCAGACAGCTTAATCAATAGCCGGAAAATGAATTTGAGTTTTTTAATACCATTACAGGGACTGTAATTAATAAAATCTTTTCAATGCTATTTATAACATGCATAATGGTCCATGAAATGAGAGCATTTAAAATAATAAAATTAACAAATTAAAACTTACACTCCAAGATCCATTCCCCTTTTGGTCATCTGTGTCGGAATCAGTTACCACAATGATTCTCCGTCTCTTCTTCCCTTTCCCCGGTTATAGCTACGATCATTTTGGAAATTATTTGAGGATTCCTCGCTGTTTGAAGAAGACCTCTTCTCTGCAAGCCCTCTCTCAAGGATGTCGTCTTCTGGTTGTTCTTCTCCTTTCTCTGAATCCTCATCATCAGAGTCCGACTAGAGTCCGAGTCCGAGTCCTTCTTTGACTTTGGGAAATTGGTCCTTTTTGATAAAGCCTTTTTTGTTTGTTTCTTAGATTCTACATTGTCGGAATTTTTCAAAGAATCAGAATCTTTAGGAGCTGATTCTCTCGCATCATTGTCATCTTTTGATTGTTTCTTTCTACCGGGAGCCTTTAACAATGTCTTTATCTGCCTCTCTAAATCAGAATCAAAATTAGAGGAATCTGAATCTCGAACCTTTGCCTTGGATTTCCCTGCAGACCCAGGGGATGACTTTGGCGTAATCTTCAATCTTTTGGATCCTTGTGGTGTTTGCTTTGATTTTCTTGGAGTGATATGGTGATTAACCTCATCATCAGAATCTTCCTCTGCGTTGCTCAAGTCTAGTCCAGCCTCCTTTCGGTGAGTTTTCTTTTTCAAGTCCGGTGTCTTTGGGAAGTCCACCTCAGAACTTGAATCTTTATCCTGAGTTTTTCTTTTTTTCTTGTTTTCTTTTTTACTTTTTTTCTTCTTCTTTTCGCTGTGGTCCTTTGCTTTGTCCTCTTCACCATCTCCCTTTTGGCTTCTTGCAGAACGCCGTGGTGGGGCCTTCCAATCTGAGCCCTTTGATGATGAAGAATCATCATCCGAAGTTTCTGTAAAATCAGAACTTTCTTCCTTGTCCTCTTTGTTTTCTTTATTTGTTTTTGAGGACTCGACCTTGTTTCCACCTTTTTCAAGATCTGATGCCACCCCTTGATCAAGATCTGATGCCATCCCTTGATCAAGATCTGAGGAATCGGACAAGGACTTCTTGGGAATGTGCCCGGGACTCTTAGGTGTGGTCCTTTGTCGTCGTGGGGACTTGGACCCCTCTTCCTTGCACTTTGCAATCTTCTGGGAGGAGATTTGTTCAATTTTGATGCGCAATGGAGTAATTTTGAACGGGGAAGCTAATTTATTCTCTTTCTTTGGAGTTGACATCTCGTCTTCTCCTGATTGATTTGAAACCATACCTTCAATTTCATCCATGAGGGCTATCTCACACTTAATGTCTTGATCACTACGTTCTCCTTGATCTTCCTGCATCTCATCTTCTCCTCCCTCTGCATTTTCTTTCTCTGTAACCTTTCCAGCTTCCGTTTCATTTTCTTTCTTCTCAGCTTCTCCCTCTCCCAGATCTTCTTCTGCTGGCATTTCAGCTTCTTCTTTGTCAGTTTCCTGTGTATCAGATGTTGTACTCTTACTCTCACTGTCTTTTTCTTCACTTTGTTTGCAAGATGTTCCCTTTTTTACCATTTTTTCCAGCTGTTGATCATCATCTTTCTCAAGTGCTTCTGTTTCCACATTTTGGTTTGTATCCACATTTTCCAATTCAATACTGGTTTCTTCAATGATCTGTTCTGATGAAGCGCTATGAGTTTCCTCTTCTTCGTCTGATTTGTTTTTAACGTCTTCACACCGTGAAGCTTCCTCCAGACTGTCACTCACCACGTCACTTTTATCATCAGGTTTATTGTTCCGATTGGATGACTTTGTTTTGTTTGGAGAGTCTTTTTGCTTTCTGACAGTTTCTTTGCTGCTTGAGAGCTCTGACTGAATAAGTTTTGTTTTGGAATCATGTGATGTTTGGCTATTGTGTTGCTGCTGCGTCTTCTTCATCCTTTTGTTCCCCATTTTTATCAACATCCACTTCCTGGAAAAGTCTAATTGCACCGTGCCCCCTTTTGACAATTTTGTATCCTTGTCTGGTTTGGCATCTAGTCTCTTGGTAATCTCTTTCTCTGCTTTCTCTGCAGTTCGCTTCAAGCTCTTCATGATCAACTGCGCCATCTTGAGTACTAAGTGATCTTCTTTCTGACTTTTTATGATCCTCAGACCATCTTGTGTGATCTCTAAATATAGGTTGTTGGGTTTATATTGGAGATTGACACTAACTTTGTTAATGAACGGGTTGAGGATTTCAGAATTGTCATCAGCCTCTGAAGCCTCTATGCTGGTTCGGACTCTGGATTCGAACTCTGGTCCTTCAAAGTCGCTTTCAATGTATGGGACAGCCTCGGGCTGGACAATTACTGTTCCTGTTTCAGAACACAAAATCAATTAATAAGTGCACAATTTCGTAAAATTTATGCGTTCAAATTGGACTGGGATACCGCAATTGAGAAAACAATTTTGCACACAGGCAGATTTAGAAGGGCAGTTGAGAAAATGTACAGGGCTGTTCTATAAAAACATTTGATTTTAGTAAAATAATAATGTGATTACATTTCAATCTGCCGATATGGGCTATAATGAGAAGAAAGAAAAAAAATGTGTTATAAGGTGTTAAAATCTTTGTAAATGAATAAAGGTGGTCCAAATTGGCCAACTGCATTGGCGTCACCCTGCTATTTCAGCGATTAAATGATAATAAAATGATGGCAACATACAAGAGAGGCTAATGCCTAGCCCTGGCGGCCTTTCACTTTCGTATTATACTTTCGTATTATACAGCACAAGAGAAAGAGTCTTATATAGGGCTAGCCTATATAGGGCTAGAAAGAGTCTTATATAGGGCTAGCCTAGGGCTAGCCTTTGGCCTGGCTGAGAGGGATATCATTATCCAGTAAGATTAAAATCAACCTCACTTCGATTGGCAGCGTGCCGTGTCAATACCTCTCGTCACTAACCCTTGGTAGGGATGTATACTGAAAAACAATGCTGATTGGCTCTAAAATGTGACTACTTTGCGTGCACGCTTGTTAAAAAATGCCAAGCGCTTGTTCGGCGCTTGTAGGATGCTTACTACACGCGAGTGAAAATACAAGTATTTTGACGCGATTCCATTTTAAATGAATCATGTTTTTTTTACACGGTCACCCTCAACTGCATAGAGTTAAGACATATCACAAGTAGGTCAAAGAAGAATGAGAGGGGACCAGTTGCTCTTTGACGTTGGGTCTCTTTTGCGGGTTACCATACTTGAGTAGGCGCTTAGAGTGGATAAACAACAGGCCTAAAATTAAACCAGATTCTGGCACAATTTGATGAACCAATTCCACTGGTTATGAGCGAGCAAGGCAAGCTGGGAGAAAATGGCGCGGCGAAATTGATCACCCCTGGGAACGAGGTTGGATCAAAGTAATATCGTCTACAGGGTAACTGGGTTCTGCCCAATATTTTTCAAAACGGCGGGACAGTCTGGACCCAAATATTATGGCCGAAGCATGCTGGTCAAAACAAGGTTCTTAGAATGTCTTTTACTCGATGTTTATGTTTTATTTATTTATTTATTTTTAAAAATTTCTGGAGCATTTTAAATGGTTCTATTTATTTAATTTGGTAAATTTGATCTGAAAATCTAAAATAAAATAACATTTTGATTATGCTCAGGGAGCAAGTCTCAAAATTAGGAAAAGTTCTAGGCACGAAAGAATTTTCAAATTAGCACGCGCCTGCAATCCATTGGACCACCAGAACTTCTGCTGGACTATGTTATTGTGCCCCCCCCCCCCAAAAAAGCACTCCTTCACGAGTGAATATGCGCATAAGTTTTTTGAATGTACCAATGGAACATTTCGGTGGTCCAACAGAGCGACCAATGAGCACACGCTGGAATACTTATCCCATCCAATTAGAGCGTTCCTACCAATTCGACATTTGAGACGCTCCTTTATAACCTGCAGTTGGCCCATATTGGCTCCATAGTGAAAAGGAAAACCCTTGTCTACCAGAGGCTCTTTACGTTTCGGCTTACCCTCTGGAAGGACAGGGTCCTCTTTGTCTTTGTCCTCCTCCTCCTCCTTGGTGCTATCCTCACCGGTACCAGCCCCGTTGCACACCGCCTCACTGCTTGTGCTCGGGGTACCAGGATCAAAGAATGAAGGCTCTACGTCCATCGCGTCTTCAATGTCAGAAGCTATGATGTCATCATCGATTAATAAGGGCTGCCTTGTTATGTGATGAGGCACCCTGGCTTTTCTGCAGAGAAAAGACAATCACAGGAAGTATGATTGAAGATGATATATATGTAAGGATCCCAAGTGCGCCCTCACTGTTCAACTTGTGGGAAAGTAAACTTTTGGAGTCGTCACGTGACAATCTCTCTCTTTTTCTTTAGCTTCGTTTCTTGAGAGAGCACATATATTTTGGGTCTCCATTTCTCTCCATTTTGTGTGGGGCCATGCTCCTAACATTATTTATCTGGAAGGGATAGGGTCATAGAACTCTCTGTGAGTATTATTTTGTATGCAAACCCTCATTTGTACCTGAACTACTGTAATTTTTAGGGCTCTATCTTAATCGGAATCATTGTAAAACCATGTGTGTATTTGCCAGGCAGCACCATCACACGTGCGTCCGTGTAGCCAGATCGTGTGTGCTGACCTTTTTGTGACCTTCCTTTGACAGTGCATTGTGTAGTTGTGTAGTTATATTGTGAATTTTTGCATTGTATTGCATGTTTTGTGCTATTGTATTGGAGAAATTAAACCAGTACAGGAGATTATTGTTATATTTTACATGTCATCTATAGCATTCGTTGCTTTGATTGTATTGTCTTTTGGTGAATCCTCGTCTTTTTTAAATAGAGGACCGGCCTCCTTCCCGTGTCTCTACATATACATGACTTAAATTTGGGGAAAAATCTGCACGACCCCAGGACTTATAGTTCCAAACTGGATCAGAATTTTTTTCTACAAAACCAGAACTGAAATGAGAAAACACATTTTAACATTTAAACTGTTTGAATTTGAACAAGCACTAAGAGTAGGTTTCTCTCCTTTATATAATGGGTATAAACAACTACATAGAGTTGAAAGAGATTTATTAGACTAAAAGGTCAACATTTGAACAAAAACACAAGACCACCAGACTTGTTCAGTTCATGACTTACTCGCCCGATGCTGAAGTCTCTGGCCTTGGGTCCAGTTTAAATTTCGAACCCTAATGTACATTGATGGAACCGTTGGTGGGATATGCAAATCTGATATTTCATTCTTGTGATGGCAAATTCAACTTTTTATCAATAAAATGCACCTCCATTAGGAAAATACAAATTTCTACTGGAACATTTCGGAAGAAACCCAGATGGAGTGCGGCGAAGGCTGATCGGTAGTTTTTTTTACCGTGCCCATCGAGAGGCCGCTATCAAAAAGATACAAGAGGAAATCCCCCTTTTCCCCAACAGAAGTAATGATGGGGTGACTGGATAATTTCCGTTTAAACAAGGAAATGACATGGTCGGCTGTAGCATACCTTTCTGGTTGGGGCTCGGCGCGAGTGCGCTGCGATCGTTGCAGCCCGTTGCGAAAGGCAGAGGGATAGCGTGACAGTACCCATAAGTTAGGTATAGATCCCCCGTAGCTGAATGAATCATCCCGTGCTGGGTTGATAGAGGAGATCCGCTCGCTTCGGTAGGATCACCAGGCGGTGGACCAGAAGCCTGGTGACGTGCCGGGGAAACCACGGCTGGCAAAGCCAGAACGGCGCTGCGAAGAGGATTCGGCAGTCATCTTGCTTAATCTTGGCCAGCACTCGAAAATGAGGGAGATGGGCTGGAATGCGTAGGCAATTAGGCCGTCTCACCATACCGTCAGTGCGTCGATCTGCCACGAGTCGGGCTCTAGGCCCCTTGTTCAGTAGACCGGTAGTTAATTGTTCGCATCAGTTGAAAATGCAACCAAGCCACCTGTGGGAGCAGTGACCACTCCCTCGTGGCAATCTAACCACGCCCGTAATGTGGACAGCTGAATGTGTATGCACCAGAGGGTGAGGTCCCGCGCTAGTGCACACAGCTGGGCCCGTCTGAGTGCCCCCCTGGTGATTGAACTAATCCACCACTGTGGAGTTGTTGCATATCAAGAGGACTGCTTGCAGTGCGTTGCAGTGCGTTGGAGTCTGCTAAAAATTTCAGGACGTTGATTTTGGACAATTGGTGTTGGACAATCGCGGGTGGTGGATTTCCCCCAGCCGTGAAGCGACGCGTCAGGCATGACTCTCACTGACGGACGGTAAAAACAGCCCAGATGATATTCAGGGCGTTTCCCTTATGGTTGGGCGAACCCAGGCACACTGACAGGAGACGGGTGACTATAGGGTCCCTTGCCGGTGCAATCTCACGAGAACTCAGGCTGGAGGGATAGGGATGTAGGTTTCTCCGGTTCTGACAGGCCCTAGCTGTCCCCAACTTCCTAGAATTCTTCTTTCTAAATCACCAAATCACTCTTCACAACTACACATTTCTAAATTTTGTGATCAATTATCTTTAATAGCGATAACATGCTTTCTTAAATCAGTCAGGTAACGTAAATTTTAATGAAATTCACGAGCTGTAATTTACCTGTGTTACCTTCGCCTGCGCTAAGAGAAAAAGAGGACGCTAACGTAGTACGTATTTCACAAGGCGTTGGGAATCGGACAACACAGAATTTGTTGGCATGTGCATGGCAGGGGGCGGGTAGCTGGAGTGATGGTTGTTCAGTCTAATAGTAAATTATCTGGCCAACCTTCAATGAGCCTTGAAATTTTATGCAACTTGCTCCCTTTCATCAAGTAATCATGCGAGCCTTACAAGCACCGCCCATCCCCCACACTCATGGTATTAACCCCAGAGGTAAAAATGCAGTGAACAAAAATGAAATTGTTATTAGAAGAACTTTTAGCTATAGTCGGGTCTTTTACAAACGAACATTTTGACCATTGCAATGAACACACTCCTCTACAGTAATTGTTTGTCCCGTTGCCCCCCCCCAATCCTTTGCTATCACCGAGGACCCTCCCAATAATGGGTACATTGAAACAAATAACAATAATTACTCTCTGAAATTCCCATCAGAGCTGGATACTGCCAAGACCACAAAGTCTGAGGATGTTTAACTGGAAGGAAAATTAAATGCGAAGAAATAACTTGTGTGTATATGCAGGCACTGCTCATTCACTTGGAAATTGTGTACACAAAACACCATATGAGCGGTTTGTTTGTTTAAGCCTGCCATTTCTCAAAGGATTAAAACAAATCCAATTTCCCTGAAGAAATATGAACCTGACATTAGTCCTAATGTCCTGAATGTGGTCTCCAATGAAACTTTGAAAACAACTTTCTTTATAGGGTGCACCCCACCAAATAAGAAGGAAACAGAGCGTCGAGCTCATGAGTTTTTTGTAGGCCCCTCAAAATATTCTATAATAAACACATATTTGAGAGCACCCAGAAAGTGTTTCAGTGTAAAAATGTTGCCCAATTGTGACCTGGGGGTTGTTGACTTCCAACCTGAGGTATTTTGGATAAAATAGGCCCTGAAATAAATGGTCCTCTTTGCTGAGAGGTGTAGGGACATTTTTCACGATTGATGCTATGACGTTTTGAGAATTACACCTGTGTAGGGGTGTTTTAATTATGAGGGAGAATAACTCGACGGGCCCAGGGGCTTCCCATATCAAATTGAGCAGAGAATAAAAGTTCAAGAGTCAAATAATAATTTTGTCTTTACTTTAAAAAGCTGTGAGACTTGTAAGAATTTTTCGTGTATTTTGAATATTTAGCCTTTTGCACTGTATGCTATGGGAGTTTATTTGGTGGGATGCACCCTTAGCATTGCCTGCCGACATAGGGAACAGTGCAAATGTAGTATTTGCTCTACAAGTAAGTAGAGTGAAGTAGACACCAAAAATATGGGTAGTTACAAAATGTATACTCACTTTTTATGTGGATTCATTGCTACCAACTGTACTCATGGTTTGCTCGCAGGACAGAAGGGGAGCAGTCTACTACACATGTAGTGGCCCCAATTTATCAGGTACTTGTGACGCACTAAACCAAACTACGTCTGCAAAATATATCAAACATAAACTGTGTGTGAATTTTCAGTGCATAGTCTGTTTCTCTCTAAGAAAAGGCTAAGAAGAGGAGAGAAAATACTGAAACAGTCCGACATACAACTTGGCACATGCACGGACTAAAGTGTGGTAATGACCAAGCACACCAACAAACGTTTTATAGTGTTTCAATTTCTTTGGCACTTTTAACAAGGAAAACATCTGATATTTTGTATGGTGTTATTTTCCCCTCCCCCTTATGCCCCGCCCCATTTTTTCTGGGGAGGGGGCATGCCCCCAGGCCCTTCGTGGCTACGCCACCGGAAATTGGGCCCTGGTCCCTGCATGTCGAAACTCCATCAATTCACAGCTCTTATGTTTTACAAGTATATCACAAATATTTTTAAAAACACCCAACAAAATCTTTTGTCACTAGCTTTCAAAAAATTCAAAATCAATTACTTTATTTACACAAAGTTCAAAATAAAACATTTTTTCATACAAAAATACTGTTGCTCATGTCTAATGTCTCATTTTTTTTCTTGTTTTTTTCAACGTCTCTTTTTTAATTTACATTTTGCTTAAAATTCTTTTTTAACACTGGAATTAAATAGACAGCCTAGTGTTAAAACAATGCTACCATGACAACACTGATGACAATAGTAACACAAAGATAAGTCATTATATGATCGCTCAAATGTCATGTGTTCATGCCATAGCTCGTTTTTTGTATTTTAGGTATTGTATTGTATTTTTGTCTGATTTTGTATACATATGTACCCAGTGCCCCAAGGGCAGGAAGGGAGAACAGATTCATTGACGACTGATGAGGCAACCCTGGTAAAAAAAAATTAAATGTGTAAATTGTTTTTGGTGTAAACTTCATGCAACTCAGCCCGTGAATAAGCGTGAATAAACCATGAATAATTATTGAAAAACATATTAAACAAATAATTATGAATAAATACATTAAAGGTAATAACTTAAATTCATAGGAAAAAGAAAAAAGTCCCACAGGAGAGAATGGTTTGGCCAGAGGGATGCCGAATTATGTGTAAGCAACACTCGACACCCTGTTTGCAATCAATATCAACCCAAATGATCTATTTCCGTTTTTGAATTTTGTTTATCAATCGGGAGGATAATAACTTCGAAAGCATCAAGTTTGTAAGTTTGTTTGTTTTTTCTGTTTACTTTGGGGATTTTCTTTTTGTTTTTGTTGCTGTTGATTTTACAATTTCAGGGCTGGAATGTCACACAGACCAAAGACTCACACCGACTGCTGATTCTGTGCCCTGGTCATGGTACTCTTTCAAAAATCTTCACATAAATTTTAAGCATTGTAACGGAGGGCCCTTTTCTTTTTAAATGAACATGACCTTTGCCAATCAAAAACCTTGGCAGTTACACATGATTTAACACTTTTTAAAGAATTTAAATACCTCAGTTTAGTGAACCTTTACATCTGTGTACACTGCTCATAATCATACAAGCTGTGCAATGTACTGCATGAAGCATACTTATAAATCTGCATACAAAGTTCGTTCACCTGCCACTATATGTTCAGAAAAGAGTTAAGACAGCAAAAACAATGCACCCTCTGTACTTGGTTTATGATGAAATCAGTTGTGCAAAGTATAATGTTTACCGATGCATCCTGTGTAGGTTTACCGTAAATTGATATGAAATAAAAATGCATGAAGAAATGATGGTTTCTGAACAGGAGACAATTGTGTACATCTTCTAAATGCTCTCACTACTTATTTTCTTGGAGAAAATCTACAAACAAGTGGATAATTAAAGTGGTTTACCTCATATCTGGAAAATCGTACCCAATATGAAAAAAATTAACGGGTCCTTCTCGTCCAACACTACACCACGTTTTGGCGTCCCTCAGGGGTCAGTGCTTGGTCCGGCATTATTTTCCTTGTACTTTTCACCTGTTGCCAACATTGCTCGTAACCATGATCTGTCCGCTCAGCTTTACGCGGATGACGCACAACTGTATCTGTCATTTGTCTCCACGGACGCAAACACTGCAGTTGCCCGTACAGAAGCGTGTGTTGCCGAAGTTAAGGAATGGATGGTCGCAAACAAACTTCAACTCAATAGTGACAAGACAGTCATCCTCTTGCTGAACTCCTCAAGTCAACATCGCCACAACACCATTCAAAGCGTCCTGATTGATGGTCATGTCATACCCTGTAGCAACACAGCTAGAAACCTTGGTGTCATATTTGACAGGCACATGAACTTCACAACAAACGTCAAAAACTCCTCCCGCATCGCCATGTACCACTTGAAGAACATAAAGTCCCATATCCGCTCATTGCTCTCTGACAAAACAGCAGGGCAACTCATTCACGCACTTGTAACGTCTCGACTCGACTACTGCAACTCACTCTTATATGGACTTCCAGCTTCCACCTTCAGAGAATCCAGAACATTGCAGCTCGTATTCTAACACGCTCAAAAAAGTTTGAGCACATCACCCCGACTCTTCAAGCATTACACTGGCTCCCTGTCGAGCAACGCATCATCTTCAAACTCCTTTGTACAACATACCGTTGTATGACAGAGACTTCATCCCCGTTGTACTTGCAGAGGCTTCTCCTGCCGTACAAGCCCGTTCGTCAACTAAGGTCCAGTGATGCCAACTTGCTTGCCGTTCCACCTTCCAGGTTGAAAGATTATGGGGATAGAAGTTTCTCGGTTGCAGCCCCCCGCCTGTGGAACGGCCTGCCTCTCACCCTTAGGTCACAACCTGACATTTCTTCATTCAAATCCAATCTCAAAACTTACCTCTTCAGTCAAGCCTACGATTAATTTTTCCCGTGGACATATTTATAGCGTAGTGAATAGTGTTTTTCTAGATACCAGCGCTTTATAAGAATTATTATTATTTATTATTATTATAATTGATGAAAAAGGACCAAGAAAAACAAACAAACTTTTTTATTTGTTATTTTTACAATAATACGACCCTAGATAAATATTGGGAAAGGCATTTGTCTTGTGGTACTGGGATATAGTGTTAAAAAGTTAATGGACAAAATGTAGTATGTGCACCCCCGGTCCAGAGGAGAACAATTCCTTATGCCCCCCCCCGTTTCCTTAGAAATTATCATTGACTAATACCCGCTAGTATCTTTGAAAGTGCAAGCACTGGCATTCAAACCACCATATTGTAAAGAGATCCAATATAATAGAGTAGCTCATTAGTTCCAACTATTAAAGTTTGAATTTTTTGGGGTTCACATTGTATTATTTAAAGGAACATTACAGAATTGGTAAGAAAAAAAAAACTTGTAAAATATACTTTTGATCACAGATTTAAATAAAACTTACACGGTCTAATGATGATGATAGTAGAAAACATCCCTTGAAATATTTCTGTCTGAAATGCCATATTTAATGAGAACCAAATAAACTAATTTTCCGATTGGAGTTTATCGCTCAGTGAGCGTTTTATTCATTTGTTGAATCTATATGATTTCATGCAAACGTGTAATCGGGTTTTCACTATTTTCTCGTGACCCAGATGGCCGATCGATCTGAAACTTCTACAGGTTTGTCAAATTATGTATATGGTGGATTACATAAAGTGCTTACACTGCCAGCAACTGTTTTGTTAGCAAAAACCAATTCTGTAATGTTCCTTTTAAATTCAAAATAGATAGTCAAGCCTGCGCTTACGTAGGTTGCAGTATGATGTAAACCGGCAATCTTTACTAGGCAACTTTGAACACACAACCAGGTCAAAATTCCAGTTGAAGCCAATTAAGAGTATCAACTACGCTCAACTGGGTTCAAGTAGGTTTATCAATCAATCAACCATATACAATTTATAAAGCGCCTAAATCAAGGTTTAACTATGTTCAAGTTCCAAGGATGCTGTCGTAAGGTTGCAGAAAGCATGTGAGACGGAAGAGAGGCTCGTTTTCCAGCAAAACTGCAGTTAGCATAAAGTTCATCACACATTGGTGACTTTGAGGGAAAACCCAAAATATGATTTGTTTTAGATACAGTCCTTCTGATTTGAAAATCAAAGACGTGTGGAAAAAAGCACATTGTGATTTTGACGAGTGCGAAATTTTGTGTACAGGCTGGGAACTCAGTGGGAAAATCATGACCTCACTGATAACGGCACTCTTGACGATGTCGGAAATGTTGGAGCCGGGTAAATATCGCCAATAATGACAATGTAACTCGACGATTTTTGAAAATTTTGAAAATTCCGAAAGAATTAGATTACAATGACTCAATCGAACCCGGAAAAACAGTTTTAACGCAGTGAGGAAATGAGCAACAAACGAGACATGAGTGTAGGCCTAAGTGTAAATGGATACAAAATCACTACGTTACCGTTCATGAACACAAAACACCTTACGATTTTAGTGTGCTATCAATCACTGGTTCCGATCATGCCGACTCATTGGTAGTTTCTACTACTCCTTGACGTTCGTTCCGCTATCGTCTCAGTAGATGTATACATGATTTCTACCTTCACGATTGAATGTTGCGATCTCTAAAAGCTGGGTGCCTCGATTTTTATTCCGATTTGCTTATAATTGACATAAAATTCACGTACATGTAAATACTTTCAGTTCATGTAAATACTTGTACGTTTCCCAACCACGGTGATTGCTCACGAAGGGAATTTCCCAATGCGGCTTCGCTCCGCGTCATCACGCCGTACCTTTACCCCCAGCCTCGACCCCAGGGGTCATCGGTCTCGCAGCGCCATTTTCTTCCTGCATACCTAGTGACGAGAGTTATCGATAGCGTATTCCTTTTTCCCAGGACAGATGAGGCCACTTAGCATAAATGGGCGTGTTTAACCTACTTTCGAACGTATGCACCCAAACATGATCGTAGTAGCCGTGTACCTGTTGCACTGGTGAACGAAGACCACAAGTTACAGCTAAGCGCATACAACATGTGTGTGTCAATGTACATCACACATGTAGGCATTGCGTAAAAGTAGGCACACAACGGTGTGTGTGCCTACTTTTACATAATGGCAAAAAGGTTCACACAACATTTTTCTTTGTCAAACTAGGTCCCCACAAGGTAATTCTTCAGAAAAGGAAAAAATAGAACAACAATAGGAAGTTCCCACTGCGGTGTGCACAATTGTGTTGTACTTGTATATGTACAATTCTCAATGTAGACTACTGTAAGTATACTACATGCACTTGTTTGTTATGCCAAGCATGTGGAGTGTGGAGAAACCCATCCTCTCGAATAAAGATGCAAGGTAACATAACAATAATAAAAAATAACAAACAAACAAACACCCAAAGACCCCCCCCCCAAAAAAAACACACAAAAAAAAACACACCAAAAAAACAAATAAATAAATTTAAAAGAATAATTTTTTGGATTGATGAGAGAGCCTTTATTAGACAAGATATGTTGTTTAACTTCTCAAACAAAACATTTCCAACAAGGACAGAATAAAAGAAATATATAACTTTTGTAATAAATCAACAAATTAACTGTAATCAGAAACCCCAACATTTAAAACTGAATTTTAAAACATTCAGAAGATTAAAGGGTAACCTAAAAAGATAAACGCAACTCAATTAAACACGATTTTTAAAAGGAAAACGCACATAAAATTGAGATGGACTAAAGATTGGAGGTACCACATGAAACCAAGTTGAAATGAACAATAACACTATACTTATTAAATGTTCTGCTGCATAAGGCCAGCCAGACACCCCAAACAGTTGAACACATAGTCTTTCACCGGGTAAACTCACTCAATTCTTATTCTCACTTTTATGTTTTTGATATACTTCATATTTTTTCTGTGTGTCAGGAGCCGTTATTTTATTATTTTGTACATGTATTAAATAGTTAACCCAGCTTCATTTTGTTACTGTTATGAATGCTTCTCAACTTAACCTATTTAAACAATTAAACGTTTTGTTTTATGCAGTCACTACACACATATATATTTTGATTGGCGGTGGCGCTCTTTGTTTTAACTTAGTGTGTGCCTACTGGCCTATTGACGTTCATGCACTTAACCCAAAGGTCACCAATCCTGAACAGGTAAGATTCATTTTCTAGTCAACTGGTGTTATACAGTCCAACCTTTGCTTTAATTTATTCTAGAAAAGTTATAGATCACTGCTATGATAATTTGTATTTTTATGCTCTTTGAAAACTAGTTTTTTTTTTTTAATGATAAAATTTAGCAAGAAAAGTGAAAGTCCTTTATGTAATTGGTAGGATAAGCCTTGTGTAAGGTTTACATTTCTTTATAGGTCTGTCGTTATGAAAAGCAAGTGAGCCCTTCTGGGACTAATGCAAGCCATGTGATTGAAAAAAAAAATTAAATTAAATTTAAAGTTACACAATGAAAAAGATTGAATTTTGGATATTATGGTGGCTTTGTCATAGGCCTAAATTATTTTTGGCATTATTTGGGCATTTGGATATGAGTGTGTGAAATATTTAATGCACTTGCGAAAGTTAAGTTTGAGCACTATTGATGTGTGCCGATGAGCTCTTCGTGTTTTTCATTTGTTGTTGTGATACTTTTGTGGCTGCTGTATCGCAATTCATCAAGGAAGGCAAATAAGTCGACATAACTTCAGAAAAACTAAACATCAGATTTTTGTTTTGCAAAATGGTTCTGGGATATATTTTAGCATCATGGTCAAAGGTATTATCTGTGCACCTGAAAGTAGACATGCACACAAAGGGATCTTTTTGAAGAGAACAAATTAATGTTTGGAAGTCCTGACAAGTGGTGATTTGAGGAAAAACTTACCCTGAATACAAAAGGTAGAGCTTGAATGGTAATAGTTAAAGGAACAATACAGAATTGGTAAGAAAACAATTGTAAAATATACGTTTTGATCACAGATTTACATAAAACTTACACGGTCTAATGATAACGATAGTAAAAAACATCCCTTGAAATATTTCTGTCTGAAATGCCATATTTGATGAGAAATGAATAAACTAATTTTCCGATTGGGGTTTATCGCTCAGTGGGCGTTTTATTCATTTGTTGAATCTATAGGATTTCATGCAAATGTGTAATCGGTTTTTCACTCTTTTCTCGTGACCCAGATGGCCGATCGATCTGAAACATTGTGCTATTAATTTAAATAAGAGGATGCATTTTCCCCCTTGTTACTCGGACCGAACCTTTGAAGAGGAGGATACAATTGTAACATCCCTTGCCAGGCCGGCAAAGAAAAGGAGATTTTTTTTGTCAATGTTTATATTAAATACAACAAAACATTGAACAATATTCCAACATATTTTTTGATTGTTAAGATTATTTCAAGTTTGAAAAACAGCAAAGAAAAAAAGTTTGCAGTTAAACATGAGCTTGTTATAAGTACCCGTGCCCTTACTCGGAGATCCAAGTACTCGGTTGTTGGACTCGGTACTCTGATATCTCAATACTCAGCACTCGTACTTGATAACCCAAGAACTCGTACTCGAGTACTACTCGCCTGCTTTAGTACTCGGCAGTATTTAGTACTCGACTGAAAAGTACTTGAAATCAACATCGAGCAACGGGCTATAATCAATAAAACGGATTGGTAATTTTTAATAAGAGATTAATCATTTCTACTCATTGAGTAGTAAGCATCACCACTAATTAGTAATCAGAAATATCGATACAGCATCCATAACAAAAAGTTGGTCATCTGTAATTTTTTATTTGAAATCCGTAACTACGCAGTGCAATATTATATACACCTTGGCTACTTTAAAGTGACACTAACGGGCTTTTTACAAAAGCAATAAATCAAACATCAACTGTGCCTGTACTGAACAGCCAACCCATACACTCCAACAAGCAAACTCCTTGACACAAAGAACAATCCATTCACATTACAAGGATCATTCATCAAAACAATTGATGTTTTTGATGAAAAAACATGATACTAGTATGAATGGATCGTCTATTTTGTAAATGGCTACTAGTAACAACAGTAGAAAATTCAACCTGCTGTGGACACCTAGACTTTCTTTAAAACCATTGGTTTAAATCGTAGTTATTCAAACATTAATTAATGTACTAGATAACACTGAGTTAGTCAAGTTCCAGTTTATACACAAATTACAGCTTTCCAAAAGAAAAATACTATCATGACGACAATATCGCAACGCATCATGGGTCTTTAGTTTGTTGACCTCTCATTTTCTCAGTGCACCATACACATGTCAATTTGTACGACCCGTTCTCCCGTACAGTAAAATATGCTCACATGAATTGTCGTTCATGATCCAGTGAACATAGTCACGTTACCTCATTACCCTCAAAGGTATACTCTTTGTTAACCATACACAGCGTGTCATACAAATTTCACAATCTCAGTGCAAAGATCAGCCTAGATCTTGGATCGTATACCTCACGGAATGTAGGGTACCGTAGGAACTCCCTTTGTTGTCAAAATGTACCACCTGGAAATACAAGAGACGCACAATAGATGTCAAAAAGACTCTAACACCAAATTAACTTAAATCAAATACCAAACTTGATCGAACCACCTGAGCCACATCGACATTTCAGTTTATTTAAAGACCAATTTATGTTGATGTGACTAGCAGGTATAAACTCGCTCTGCCCGGTGAGAAGCGGTATTAAGTTCTTCGCTTTGTGATCAACTCTCTCCGTTAACTATGGTTGCCATGAAGGGACATCTCACATCGCAAATATCTTTGCAAATATTTGCGATGTTTGCAAATATTTGCGATGCCGCAAGTATCTTTGCAAATAATTGCGATGTCGCAAATATATTTGCAAATATTTGCGATGTTTGCAAATATTTGCAACGTCGCAAATATCTTTGCAAATTTATTTGCGATGTCACAAATATCTTTGCAAATATCTTTACATTGCAAAGATATTTGCGACATCGCAAATAGTTGCAAAAGTATTTACGATGTACGGTGTCCCTTCAGGGCCACCATAGTTAACAGATATTTGTATAACTTGAGCCTAAAAATGCTGACGGGTGTAACTACTTTGCTATTTTTTTGAAACATGCAACAATCATGGTAAATGAATCACACATGAAGGACCAGTGAAAGGGCAATACATTAGAGGGTGACACGGATTCCTAGGAAATTCATAGCGTCATCTTTGCATCTCCGGCTAGAAAGGGCTCTTATGCGTTACAGCAGTAAACCAACTGGTTATCAGATGGTCTTGGTGTATTTGGGATTGAGCTTTCCATTTCAATTCCTTCGGTGAAGTAGCACTCCCCCGGCACGGTCCAATAATAGCCAGCGCATGACGTCACCTTAGTGTCTCGTCCTACTGTGTCGTACGAGCCCCAGCTTATATTACGGTAACCTGCATCGTAGGCAGCTTTCAACTGAGCCAATGAACACAGTTGCATATCACACTGCGCACAGCGCTCTCCGGCCTGTGTCAAGTCGGCACTGGGATACTTCTCCGGTGTTAAGTAGAAACCTTTGTCTGAAAAATACGAGTTGGAAGTTGCCTCAAGTTAAACATTAAGTTTAAGAGTAAAGGACTGTATAAATCTAACCTAGGATGTCCACGGTCAAAACAAGTGTTTTATTCATACTTTAATTTTCGATTGCCCCTTGCCCTAAACCAACCATTACATGTATGTAAAAAAGTTTCTAAAAGGCAAATTATCATTTCGGGTGGATTCGGTATTTTTTTTCGAAATCATTCAAAGCCGCGTTACTATTAAACGGCATTATAGACATTCTACAAAAGAGAGGAAAACACAATAAAAAAGGTTCAAGGATTTCTCTAAAGGAATGTTTTTTAACTTTCAACAAAACCGATGTCTCTTCTCATCAATACGTGAATTAACATTAATTTGTCAAACCAAAACAGATTAATCAAATGAACCTAAAACGAACTTTGATACACGTTTTTAGTGAACAAGAATCCACAAACTTAACTATACCTTAGAAAAACGTTTATTTACATATCAAATCAACAATGCAAACCAAACAAACGTTGATTCAACGTTTGTATGCTATCTTACGGAGCCCCTAAGGGGACAGGGAAAACAAAAATTGAAAAGTAAAAAAACAACGCAAATATTTGTAAAGATATTTGCAAAGATATTTTTTCATTTCCCTGCAAATTCAACTACCTTTGATAACATCGTATAGCCCTCTCCTCTGACGTGGCCATAAGCCAATCCCGCACGTTTAATTTATCCTGCTTCTAGACTCTTGCAACAGCCAGTTTTTCCCAAAGTTTTTTTGTTTTTTGTAATAAAGGACGTGCTTTCTGTTGTCACAGTAACTTACGTAAAGACACTAGTCATGGTTATAGTCCCAACATATTTTGTTAATGTCGTTGTTTATGTCTGAGGTTTTGTTTGTTTGTTTCATTTATTGGTTTTCGGCGTTTGCTGAATCTCAGGCAAATGAGTGAGTGGAATTGAATGTCTGAGAGTGTGATCGGAACGATTTTGATCGGCGACCCGAAAGCATTGATTAGGTGAGCTAGTGTTTGAGCAAGTGACTGAATCAACTACGTGAAGCTTCTTCCTAAAGCAACAGGTTGACAGTCACCCAGAGAACTCTGTCCTGGTTTGATCTGATCAGAAAATTTGGCAAAACAGAGCCAGAAGTATAGTTCCTTCAAAACCCCGATCCTATAGCAACACTCGGCCAACAGACAACACCATAAGGACTTCGCCTACACAACTAACGTAAGTTTTGTCCAATGAATGATTATGATAATTATTTTCTTGATGTGTTAAGAAAACTGGATTCCAATGATGTTCTGCTAATAATTGGCAAGGACATGGTTGAATGGGCAGACATCAATAGATAACTATAGACTGACTACTATGAAGTTTAACATGTTTGCTGTAAAAGGAGATTGAATATTCATGTTTACTTTTTTGTTCAATGTCATTGTTTAGTTTACGTTACGATATTTCCACAAAGCTTGAAAGAGTTTGGTTATACTTGTACTGTATAGTTGGCCATTTTGGAGGGCTTCGCTCTTCCCGCATAAGTCCTGAGCCGGAGACTACTCAACGTTTAATCCTCGTGACGTAAACTGTGCTGCGTGCCATTCATCGTACGAAAACGTTTACGAGGAGGGAATAGAGACGAGCTAACCGTAATATCTAGCGGGTGACAGTCACATTGTGTAAAAATTGTCGACCCTATGTATTCTGATGACCTTCACAACCACCACAACGAGAGGAAACTGTCACCAAGAGCTATATGTTATGTCCGACCTAATGTACTCTAGTGACCTTCACGACCACCACAGCGAGAGGATGACTGTCACCAAGAGCTATTTGTCAAGTCGACCTTTGTATGTATTCTGAAAACCTTCACGACCACCACTATGAGAGGATGACTGGAACACTTTTTTCAAGGTTTAAACTACTATCCCCAAGAAAATTATGAGAAAGCTCAAATATGAATACATTGTCTAAGTGCAGAAAGCCTGCAGCTGGTTGCCTGTAAATCTTGCCTCGTGTGACGTGGCCTTTACAGCTATGCATAAACCAGCCCACGTATACTCTAACTAGCGCAAAACTAAACTAACAGGATTGATCAATAAGAAGAAAATAATTTACCTTGAATGTTGCTTATCATATCCTCACACGGGTAGTCTTGACTTTTTTGTCTGGCATGTTTTGTAGGTTGGGAATCCTTTAAGAAAACAAATTAACATCATATATAATAGTTGTTTATAAAGGTTGAAATCATATTTGCAGCCGTGTGCAAGCAAGTTTATGGGATAAGAAAAAAACAGGTTGATGGTACTTATTAAATATTTGATAAGTGATGGCGCTGTTCAATTCAGTGACACTCCAAAACCGTAACAAATATGATGACATGTTTTATGGATAAGGTCCATGTCGGGGTATTATACTAATATTGTGCCAGATAGGTGAATATAATTTGACTGGGAACCAACGTGACTATTTAGTCAATGGTTATACCTGTGGTAATGAGACTGAGAATTTGTTTCAGATTATCGTGTAGAAATACCATGTTTGCATGCCTCTTATGGGCAACCATCAGTTGCATATAGGTGATTCTAGAAGAATCAGTATGGTTCGTGTCTATTTTGTAGACGGTACGATTGATTAATTAAAAAGGCTTCGCTTCGAAGTTTAATAACCGTAACTGCAGTCCGTTTGGGGACGGAAATGTTTTTAGTGAGGTCCTTGTTTGTCTTCGACTTGTTCCTCCAATAGGGAGATTATAATTTCTTGAGAATTTGTTTCAGATTATCTCCAATAAGGAGATTATAATCTTGTGCTTCATCATGATGACTGTCGCCAAAACCAGAGTCGTTGGGAATGGGGGAGAGCTGTTGGGTGGATGTAAAGCTGATTGGACTTTGATTAAGTTTCGCTCTGAATAGTTTTCCCCGTAAGTTTTGGTCTTTTTTGAAAGCATTGAAAGGAGGATTTGGGAAAATCTTCTGGAGTGTTTCATTAAGTTGTATTATAGGCTAGTGTTCGTTGATTGCACGAATAAGTCACTGTGGTTGATACAAGGGTTGTATGTAGTCGTGAATACAAGTGGAGTTTTGTTTTCCTGTTTATTCAGCCGTTTGTAAATCAGATTGCTGCGTTCTTTATAAGTTACTTTGCTGGTGATTTTGTTTATCTCTGATAGATTATATTGCTGTCAGTTTCAGAGAAGTTGTTTACTTTGACCACAAAATCATATCCGTATATGAATGCCTTGAACACACGGATTTGCTGGTAAGCAGGTCATGAATATTTAGATATTTCGTCAGACCTATTGCAGACAGCACAAGATGGGAAGCAAATGAATAAATAATTTTCGACGTCCAACCACGAGCTTCCCTCATTATGACCTATGTGCTTTATCACGCTTGCATACACATTCAAGATTCAAATGCAAGTGTTTATCATGGTGGTTGAGACTGCTGGGACGAGTCCATTTTATGTGAGGGTGGTGATATCTTCAAATGTAGTTAACACTAAATCTTTACACTAGAGAACATTCGTACATGATTTTTTTGGCGGTGAAAACTGCTTCAGTAATTTTAATAATTTAATGAAAATCAATTATATTTGGTGTAAACAATATTATGGATATGTACAATACATCGTAATATATAAACATATATTCATTACAGCAATTAATGTTCCCATTTGTCAACATACGGAAAACATTGTGATCGTGCACGGAACGCAACTGAGTAAGACAGAAACCATTTTCTCTCTCTCTCTCAAAAAAAAGGCGTTGGTTTAGAGAGTGCACTTACATACTGTATCAGATCAAACCACGCACGGACAAACATGCTGTACAGTGCAGTGTACATGTACACACATTGACCCGAACATCTAGCCATACACAGCTAGGGCAGGTAGCGCAGCGTAAAGAAAAAAATAACAAATGAAAACACCTTGGTCAAGGCTAACTCGTCCGTAGTAAACTGTTGTCAAAGTGGGACGGCAGAAAAATTACAGGCCGAATATGCTTGATGTAGGAAAGTACACACTTAAAAGAAAATAACATAAATATTAACAATATATATAAATATTTTTGAAAGGTTAATCTAAACCATTCGAGAACCAATTTGACAACTTGAAATTCTTTCGAGTGTTGTTAAACAAAATTGCCGTATTCCTCAAAAAATGTAGAAAGTAGAAGAAAGAAAAAAAGAAAGAACAAAAAACACCGCGGGCTCTTTTTGCTGTTTCTGGAATCCACCCGACATCTTAAACAAATAAGAGATCAAAGTTGTTTTAGTGATTTCGTTTAAGTTGATCTTTAACCTTGTGGTTGAAATTGAGGGGTCATGAAATTGTTCCCCTGTATAGCGCAAATAAGAAGAACATATTTTGTAATGGAACTTTACAGAGGGTACTTAAAAACACAATGACGAAGCAAACACACTCACAAATCATGGGTTATAGTCCAAAATGAACTAAACGAGACAGATATATGAATGAGCAAGACACTAGTTGCTGCCTAATGGATGTGACAATGTTTGCTCTTGTAGTCATTATGGACCCACTAGGGTTGAAGTGGTTTAATAAAAAAATGAATACATCCAGTGATGCAGCCCTTAAACATACTAAAGAGGAAACAAACAAACAAACAAACAAACACTTTCTTTGGCTCTTGCGATGATCGTGCTTAAAGCACCGTCGTGCTTAATTTTACTCTACTGGTAAGGGCTTCGCAGAGCTTTGTGTCCGTTTAATCAATTAGTATTCCGCTACCGGAGTATACAATTGCCCGGCCTTCAAGCTAAGGTGATCGCGTGGACGGCACAGTCAAATTACACTGAGCAAATCCTCGTGGTACGTTTCAGCAGTTAAACTGTGGTATTATAATGCTTATCAAACGCTTGCCAATAATTATGGCACCGGCAATTATGAACACAATGCAACTAGCTCTTTGCCTTGATAACATATTGAGCACTGCTCACTGCTTTACAAAGACAGTCAGAACACTTTGCTTATTGGAGTTTAAATGCTATGAAAAAGGATTCTTTGATCATGCATAAGGAAATTATCCCCTTTTATTATTTGTTTTTGTTTATTTTAAAATTTTTTAGGGGGCTCAAAGTAGCTAAAAAAATTCTATTCCGGTCGCTACTTTGCTGGCGATGTATTTGTACTTAAAAAAAAGCTTTACAATTTATAACTCCTTGGGTTACAAAGTGGTGGAATTGTCATAGTTTCAACATACCTTTTTCAAAATTTGGATCCTACTTTAAGTGCATTTTTTATCACTCAGCCCAATAGGCTTAAATAGAATCGTTATTGCCTACGGTGTCGGTCCGTCTGCCCGCCTTTAGTTTCCGGACCATAACTCGAGTAAGAAGTGACATTTGATTTTGTAACTTGGGTGGGGGTTGCCCTTGGAGAAAAGAATTTTGTTTTATTTTATTTTTATTTATTTTTATTTATTTATTATTTATCTTTTATGTTTTTGTTTCTTTTTTTTCTTTCTTTCTTTTTTTTTTTTTTTTTTTTTTTTTTTTTTTGGGGGGGGGGGTTAAAAGGTCAAACGTCGAGGTCAAGGTGGTGAGTTTAGGTATATGGTTTCCGGATCTTAACTCCAGTTAGAAGTGGCATTGGATTTGTTAAGTGGGTGGAGTTGCCTTTGGGGAAAATAACTTGCGAAAGTGCGATTTATTTGGATTGAAAGGTCAGAGGGCAAGATCACGGTGGTGAGTAAAAGTCAACAGATAAACTGTCATGGTTACAGTGCTCAGGTGTAGGAAAATGGATTGGGGATATCTTTGGTTAGCTGGGCTGAGTGGTTCAAACAGCATAGCTGTTAATTTTTAACATACTACGATTAACTTTAAAGACCGAGATACGCTAAAGAATCGTCAATCAGGCTTATCCTTGTAACCTTGGGCCCCCAAAATGGGCATTTAAATCGTTTTTTAACCCTTTACCTCCCTTCATCGCCCAAGTTTGCTGAAAAATGTTTAGTTTTCAAGACTCTCTATAGTACATTACTAGAATAGTGGTTCAAAATATTTTAAAAGATACACAAGGCTTGTTATTTACGTACAATGTTCGTCCTTTTCGTTATTATTGTCATCGATTAACATATTATTCCAAGTTTGGAGTTGATAATTCCCAAGGGAACAATTAGTGCATCTTGCTAATGGCTATTGCTAAATTTCATGGAGGTTATTTTTCTCAAGGTTAAAATGAACGCAATAGTTTTGAAGGCTGTTAACCGTTGTCAAATGTTCGTCAAACTGATTAAATATTTGGGCATTCGTTTTTGACAGTATCACCATGATGAAAGAACAAATTATTTGTTAACAATGAGCGTGGTTTCGGGAAGAGCTTAAGAATTTAAGAATTTTAACGTGCAATTTTTTTACAACTGCCACAAAATTTTCATTTCACCAAGTTGGTCAAAAATCAAATATTTACCTCATACTTTCAGCCTCTACTGCTATGAAAGTTTGCAAACTTGTTTATTTTGACATTATCAATAACATCACAGTGGTCACTGTTGGGGCGATATAGTCTTTGGTTTATCCCATTTCTGGGGATGCGTAGAGCGAAAAAAAATTTAAAAAAATTATCTATATAAACGATTGCCTTTGTCTCAACCAACGCGTACCAATGACTATTTAGTTTTATTTTGATGTTACTTTTTTCCCTCTTCAAACACAAACTGGTGAGCGTTTCCTCCTTCCCCATGTTACGGTGTATCGCTTTGGGCGGCTGGGCGGTCCAGTGGCTAAAAGGCCAGTAGAGAGACTAAGCAAATACATCCCCCCGTTGATTATAAATCAATAAAACTGTGTGTAAAAAATTGAATCTGAGAAACGATGAATTGTTTCTCAGAATTCTGAGGGTTGGTGTCCTTTCGCGAATGCTGCGGCCAGAGATGCGGTTAGTCCCGCTGTCAACTTGCTAAACGTGTATGGGTGCGGCGTTCTTTATTAAAATATCGTGCTTGTTTTTTCCGTCTGTTTTCTCAACAATTAGAAACTGTAATCAGCTGAAACTTTCACATGTGACTTTTATTGCATCTTTATTAATAATTTGGCCTATTAAGATTACGTTGACAAAAGGCAAATGATGACCCTGCATTGAAAGCGTGTTCATGACTTCCCTTGTACAACTTAATTAAGCAAACAACCACAAAAACGGAGGAGGTCGTCTCCGGAAATAATGCAAAATGCTTCCTTTTTTATCTTTCCAGTTTCTTATATCAACTAATAGACTCAATGTATGATTTTAATTTTTGTGCCCAAAAGGAGAATAGTTATTCATCTTCGTAATAGCTCCATAATTGTTTTAGATTTTTGTTTTAAGTCTCGTACAATTTATGTTTGCTTTTGAAGATTATGCAATTCGGTCCCTAAACGGTTGAAAGTCATTTATGGCCGATTTTTTTCGTTTGAGCTCTAAAATAGAGTTTGATATCTGACAGAAAGGTGATGTTAAAATATCGCCGATTGGCTATGTTATACTGGTGTACTTGGCACTTATAAACAAAGCCGCGAATCAGAATGGTTGTTTGAGATCCCAGTGAAATGCGCGTCCCCAGCAACCGGCATACTATGACAGGGAAGGCTTCGTAAAAAAAGAGTTTAGGTTTAAGAAAAAAAAACTTTTTATAAATGTGATTTAACATTGTGTATAACATTTAATTACTATTGGCAAGTCCATAGATTGTAGATTTACATGGTATCAAAAGGTGAAATAGTTATGTTTGTGATCGGAAGCAAATGTCTTGAAAACGAAAAGTTACGCGTGTGGATCTCGGGACCCGAGGTGTGTTTATAGGGGCATGCCATTTTGAACAAGTGGGGTGGGGTGGGGACTGTCGTTTAGTGGGATTCTTTGACTACGGTCCACGTTTTTGCATGCTCATGGATTGTGTAAGTTGACCTCGAGAGCGTACGAGCTTTCGCGAGAGTCTGGACTTAAGCGTGTATTGTGGCAGTCGTTTTTGAAAAGAACATGAATTGCGATGTTTTTATAAATTTTACCCATTGAAAATGGTTTGAATAAAAACTAGGCTAAAATAAGAAAATGTAATTCCTGGAATATTTTGTATTTATTGTTATTTTTGTTTAGCTGACCTTAATTTCCGCTTCACGTTTGACCATAAAGAACATGCAATAAAAAGGCGATCGTCGTTCTTCTTAACGTAAACGCATGCAAACTCGAGCCAAACCGCGCGAAACTAGGGCGTCGTTGTCCAAGCGACGCCATGCAACATAACGTTAAAATCCATGCGACACAGGGTCTGTTTTCGCGCTAAGTAATAATCGAAGCACTTGTACCCAGATTTATAACCTAACTCCGATTTGTTAGTGCAGCCGGCAGACACGGTTTGCACAACACAGTCGGCGTAATTTTGCAATTGGACACTTTCGAACAAAAAGGTGGAGGTCGAGTACTATTTCTTTAGTTTCCTAATTGTTTTTTCAATTTTTATTTACGATAATTGTTAGTTTTAAGTAAATCCACCAATAGGTTTTGAACAAAAAAGGGATCATGTGGCAGAAATTAAACTCAGACAAAATAACACCCACGTTAATCTGCAATAGCTGATGGCCCAGAGGAGCCCGGAAGCAATATTTTTCCCGCTCAGTTGCGGCAAAATCAACAGGGTGGGGGGGGGGGGGGTTGTTTGCGAGAGATTTCGTAGAAATAGATATGAATAATGCATGTTTTGCAATGCGTTGTTGATGACGACAGGCTTTTTGTCGCGTTATAACGTTAGTGTATAAGTGAATTGGTTTAAAATAGACCTGTGCGTGATTCACCAACCCAGCAGTGAAGCTCGTATTCTGAGGGTACAGTTTTTTGACGAATTTTTGATATGAACCAGTAAAATTGGAGTCACGAAAAACCCTGCAAGCACGTTGCTCTTCACACTCACAGCCCCACGTGTGATAAAACCTTTTGCCAAAGCAAAGTGACAGTTACTGCATGCAGGGGTCAGGGATACACTCGGCATTGTTGCTTGTCGCTCAGCTACGTTGTAACTGAATTCTGGCTCCTTTTTTATCAGAATAAAACTCTCCTCCCCGAAAAAGTCAACAAATAAAAATAATTAAATAAATTAATAAAATAAATTGAGCAGAATTACCATGATCACTGGAATTTTAAATGTCGGGGATTGTTTGGTTTCTGTGTTGAGCAGCAAACTCCTATTTTGCTCCTAATTATTTTATTTTATTTTAAAGCATTAGATATAGCTTAGAACCTTTAATAATATATAATAATAAACAGCACTTATAAAGCGCACAGTATCTGACAAAAACTGCCATTCAAGGGCGCCGATTCACAAAGACAAAGTCCAGGATTTAAAATGCTCGTTTGAAGAGATGAGTCTTGAGCTGTCGTTTGAAGATTGCAAGATTATGCTGTGTTCTTAGGTCAAGCGGTAACGCATTCCACAGACGAGGTGCAATGTTAGAGAAAGCTCTATCTCCATAGCTAGCGAGGCGGTATAAGGTACGTGAAGTAAGAGAGCCGAGGACCGTAGACCAGGCCTGACACTACGCCGGTGTATCATGTCCAGGATGTAGATTGGAGCGAGTTGATGAAGTGCCTTAAAAGTGAGTAGGATGATCTTAAACTGAATTCTGAATTGTACGGGCAGCCAGTGAAGTTGATGAAGTATTGGTGTAATGCGGTCATATTTCTTAGTTCCAGTGATTAGGCGAGCAGCTGCATTCTGAACTAATTGTAGCTTGTGTATGATGTGTTGTGGCAGTCCCGATAACAAACTATTGCAGAAATCCAATCGTGATGATATGAGGGAATGGACAAGACACTCGGCTGTTCGGCTGGTAAGTGCACCTCTGATTGCTGCAATGTTCCGGAGATGATAGAAAGATGACTGACATATATTTGAAACGTGCTTGTCCATGGTCAAGTTCTGGTGGAAGAAAACGCCCAGGTTCCTCGCACCTTGGGAGGGAGCAATGAGGGCATCACCAATCTGTATTGAATGTGTGTTGAGTCTGCTTCTAAGACGAGGAGAACAAATAACTATGAATT
Organism: Pycnopodia helianthoides; assembly: GCA_032158295.1. Lineage (NCBI taxonomy): Eukaryota > Metazoa > Echinodermata > Asteroidea > Forcipulatida > Asteriidae > Pycnopodia > Pycnopodia helianthoides. The sequence goes on along the minus strand of CM063248.1, from coordinate 1,094,940 downwards.
CTGTCTTGTTGTCGTTTAGCTTCAAAAAATTTGCTGACATCCAAGATTTGATTTCGTTTATGCATGATGTCAGCTGATTGACTGCTTCTACTTCACTGCCGGGGGAGTTTGGATTACATGATGTGTGTATCTGCGTATCATCAGCATAGATGTAAACTTCAAGACCATGATGTTGAGCAATTCGACTTATGGAAGTGGTGTAAAGTGTGAAGAGCAGAGGGCCAAGAACTGATCCCTGGGGAACCCCGAAATTGAGATCCTTAGTATCTGATGATGACCCTTTAATGATAACAGCTTGATGTCGATCATGCAGATATGACTGGAACCATCTTAGGGCAACTCCTCTAACACCGAAGTCGTCATGGAGTTTGTGCAGAAGTTCTTCATGGTCAATCGTATCTAAAGCAGCTGACAGATCTAGGAGAATAAGAAGAACTACTTTCTTGTTGTCAACTGCTCGCATGATATCATTGTGAACTTTGAGGAGTGCTGTCTCGACACTGTGATGCTTTCGGTATGCTGATTGCGTGGTTTCAAGTAGATTATTGCTGAGTAGGTGCGTGTTAAGCCGGTTTGCAACCACCTTCTCAACAACTTTTGACAGGAATGATACGTTGGATACAGGCCGGTAGTTCTCGAAGTCTGTGCAGTCCAGGGAAGCCCTCTTGATGAGTGGGATAACTAAGGCATGTTTGAAGGATTTGGGAAACTCGCCATTTGAAAGGGACGCATTGATAATTTGTGTGATGGGTACTGCTAGGATCTCAAGATTCTCCTTCACCAGTGAAGTAGGGATGGGGTCAAGGGAGTAGGACTTGGATGCGGACTGTCGTATGATCGTAGTTACCTCACTGATAGAGACTGGTGACAGGTCTTCTAAGAGGGACTCACATGAACTCAAACTGCCAGTGGCAAGGATGAAGATACAGTAGGAGAGGATTGCTGGTGATCATTCAGGGACTCTCTGATTTTCTGGATTCTACCAGTGAAGTAGTTAGAGAACTCACATGCAAGGAGTTGGTCAGATGAATGTGGGGGCAAAATGGGTGAATTCTTCTTATGCATGAGTTGATTGATGACGTGGAATATGGCCTTTTGGTCATCTCTGCAGTTATGGATGTGCTCACTGTAGAAGCTAAATTTGGCCCGACGAAACATGAGCTTGACTAGGTTGCGCTGTGCATGGAACATCTCTCTGTGCACTTGAAGACCCGAGCTACGCCACTGTCGCTCAAGTACTCGGCGCTTCCGCTTTGCTACAGCGATGTCACCACTATACCATGGGACAGCTGGTCTGTCGACTATGTAACAGGTTCTCTGAGGAGCGTGCTGATCCAGCAGTTGTTGGAGAGTGCTGTTGTATTGATCAACCATTGATGTCAAGGAGGTGGCAGTGTTGGTAACAAGTGGAGAGGCCAAAATATCCAGTCGGAAGTTTAGACTAAATAAAACCAATTCAAGCAAAATGCTAATGCTGCGATCTTTACACGTGAAGCGATGACACAATGAGCACGTCCTGGTCGTTCTAGGTCGTATGGGAATTCCGGGAGAGCTGGTCATTGATAGATTTTTTTTAGTGAACCCACTCCCCGATAAACGTGGTTATACGACAATTGGCAAGCTATTTGGCTAGGTGTAGTTGTGACACTTGGACTTTTTAGATTCTCGGAGTACCGACTTTTTATTTAAAAACTGACACTCAATAAGTGAGCAATGGCGTCACGCAGAGTAAATAACTTGTTAGACCAGAACCTTCCGTAACAACATTTTAAAGGTCTCACGGTAGCGCAGACTCGGTTCGCTGAAAACCGCGATTTAACACACAAAATTGTGATAAATTCTTTATACCACAGTAAATATCCTAAAAAGTACAGGCATTTTCTTCAAATTTTTTTAATTTATGTCAGTGTGATGTACTTTATGTTGTCTTCCTATATGTTAAGAGATGAGGCGTTAGACCTACTTGTCTTTCCAGTTATGTACAAGAATTACATCGATTGGCAGTTTTGGATGGTAGTTTCCATAGCGGAAAAATCCATGACTGTGTGGCAATTGAAAAGGAGCGCAAACAAATTGATGGGGATGGGAAAAAACTACTGACCTGTAACCTAAGGTCATGAACGCTTTGTATCGTGGCATTTTTGCACAAATACATCACATGTATGCAAAAACATTTTGAGAATCACACACAGGTCAATATTTCACTAAGACGAGCGCCTCATCAGCCAGTAACGATTCATGAGTCAAGACAAACGCCTCCCCTCATCAACGCCTTGCGATCAACAGTGGAGCTGGCGATTCTGACAGCGCACGCGCAACAGCTAAAATATGCATTATTTATATCTCTTTCATTACGAAATTCCTCGCAAACCGTGCCTCCTTTTGGTTCTGCCGCAACTGAGCGGGAAAAATATTTCTGCCGGGGAATCTCAAGGGTGACCTAATCGTCACGAGACTTACATTGTCTATTGCAAGTACAATTTCACAGCAGAGAAACAGTTGAAGCTCATACCAATATTATGACGGTTTGTAATCAATTTTTGCGTTTTGTATTAATAACAAAGTTTTTAAATGTTTTACACAATTGGGGGGAAAAAATTCAAAAAAGTGGGGTTTTAGCATATAGGGTTTCCAATAAATTATTTTTTTAAAACGAAATCGAAATCAGTATTAAAAAAACAACTGACTGAAATCAATCAGGCTTGCCAAAAAACCAGGCAAAACAATCAAAGTTCCGCAAAAGAATGACATTGAAACTTTAGAAAATTACATTATTTAATGATGGTTGCTACTTCGACAAAAATACTCTACACAAAAAAAACTTACACAAATTTAAAAACAAAACTTAC